>BMAW01113533.1:0-14015 GCA_019974015.1 Nephila pilipes
CTCAATGATTTCGGTTGGTTATCTTATTGCTTTCAAAGAAGTACTATTACCTTTTTATCAAGTGATAAGTCTTTTGCTTTTCTTTCCATTAATACATCAATTAAATAAAAGTATTTGAGTCAATGAATCATCATTTAGACAATTATTTTTTTTTTATTTGGTTTTAGAACACTTTAGAAAAACTCTTTTAGGCACTAACAACACTAAATATAAAATCAAATTAATAAAATAATGATAGCTATTATTTTTGCTTATATTTGAAATAGTAATCGCATTTCATATTCGAAATAAATCAAATTTCTCTCTTGTGAATTTTGTTGAAAATTAATTTTCAGAATTAAGACATTTACTAATATTTTTCAAAAGAATTAAATTTAAATGCACAATTATTATCTAATTAAACTTTAGATTTTTGCATTGTAACAAATTTTTAAAGTGCAAAATAACTTATCATTCCAAAAATTTAGGCATTAATGAAATTACATTATCACACTTAAGTATGAAATTTTGACTCTGAAATAATACATACTATCAATATTATCTGGTAAATTGTCGAATAATGTGAGTTACCTGAAATGTTAAACTAAGTCATTTATTGTTTTTTTTAAATTTCAACAAAAATTCAAAATTTATTTTACATCTTATTTTAAATGAGTTCGAGAGGATTTATTATATAGACATAAATTATACCTGTTATTTAATGTGAAAAAGGATAGAAGGAATTTATAACATAAAAATGACGGGAATTAATAAACATAAAAGAAGTCAAAACTGATGCTATAAGGTAGTGAGAGCATGCAAAAGGAAATTGGGACAAATATAAATATAACATAATGCAAACTCAAAACTTCGTTAGAGAATGCTTAATTAATCGAAAGAAGAAAATCATATTAAAATCAATTTTCAACAAAGGCAAACTTATAGTTAGGCAAAAAAAAAAAAAAAAAAAAAAAACTCAAATATACTTGGAATGAAAAAACCGAATAAATATAATTAATAAAAAACAGAACATCGTTCTGGGATACAAATAAATGCTTGTTTTTTTTTTTCAGCTCAAAAATTAAATGAACACAAATAACTACATAACGTACTAAAATTATCTTGAAATCAATAACGTATATCTTTTCGTATAACGTTAATTCCCGTAATATCTTTTTTTTAACAGAATAAAAAATGGTTCCAGAGTTTTAGCATGAAACTCAGATTTTTTTTTAAGAAACAGCCTATTTCCTAATAAAATAATAGACGCACACTTGTTCTACTGTTTTTATTTTGTGTGGATAGTATTTGGTTATCATGAATGAAACGATACATAGATAGATAAAATTGAATAAAATACTATTTAAACGCTTATCTCTGAAAGTGTACCTCCCTTTTTCAAAAAGTTACTTTGCATAACATTTATCTAAATTCTATTTCACATGAAATGATCTTAGTAAGAGGATTCTTCGTATATAGATGCGCTTCTTTTATTCTTAATGAGAAACGAACATCGTGCTATCAGAATCAGTAACAGAAGTGGCATTAACCGAAGTTCAATTATACACAGGAAGTTCATCTTCCGGAAAAATGCAATTTGTAGCTCTTCGTCTCCCAAAGCCTTCAAGCGAGATAAGTTCACGAAACAAGCTCCGTCTTTAACGAGTTACATCGCGGTTCCATTCTTTCTCTCGAATAATGAAATTACCAAGTCAGCTCAAGTTAATTTATCTTCGTTTTCTGAAAGTAGGAAAAAAGTAGTAGTCCATCTCTCAAATATTTATGAGAAGGGACATAATACACACACACACGACCATTCATAAGAGAGCATATTATTCAGTAATAATTCGTATTCCAGAAAAAAATCAGTTACATTAATTTAATTACTACTTATTTAATATTTTTTTCAAATTATTTAACGAAATACAAAATGTTATGCAATTGTTTCCATGTTATTTTATTTCTCGTAATTGTGTAAATTAATTTGTTGCTCATTTAAATTAACGATAAATTAATCAATTGATGAGAATAGTTCATAAAATTGATGATATAATAAGCAAAATTTTAAATTATTAATAGATTTTGGTAATCATTTATTAAAAACAAATCTATAAGTTATTTTAACTAAATTTGTAATTTTCCAAGTACCCAGATTTAAATGAAACAAAATGTGTAAATCTGTTTCTGTGATTGCCATTAAGTTTAAGTTGTCTACTTTAGTTCAATTTTTATTCAGAACAGTATATATCTAAAATATCAACAAGATAACCTAAAGATATTACTCATTTACGTTTGCCATAACTGTAGAACTGTACAAATTGAACTCTGTCTTCTTTTGCACTGTGGTTTACCTTAAACTTCATCTTCTTGAAACCAATTAAGTCACTAAAAGCTGTAATTTACAATATTAAATACATAATGATTAATTGACATGGATAATGAATTTTATTCAGTTATCTTGGTTATATATTTTGGTTTTATTCAGATATCTAGGTTACCTTATTTCTAAGTAATAATTAAAACTTTACGAACCCCCCTCGTATTTTGAGAATTTGAATGTTGTCTTCATCATTTGACATTGTGTCAATAATAAGACGTTTTGCTTTCCTACATTGAATCTGTAATACAAAAAGAAAATTAAATAGAACTCAAAATCTCACCACCGAGATTAAAAATATCCCTTGTTAATTCTACTTTTTTCGTATATTAGCGTTTTAAGAAGTATGACAAAACATTTTTGGCAAAAACAAAGTCGTGAGTTTGCAACTGGTAGTCAACCTGCATATAAAAGTCAGTTTCAAGAACAGATTTTCTCTCATCTAGCCATCTGGAAACAGCAATCCTTTAAACTTAAATTTCTGTGACCACCTGAAGCTCACGATACAAATGAAAAGCAGTTGTACTTCTCCTACATCTGGCTGCAATAGGCCATTGTCGTTTTTCAATGGTCGTCTAGGCACTTGTATCTCCATAAGTTACATACAACGCTGGGTGTTACATTAAAGTCTATAGCAATCGGTACCTGAGATTCCCCGGACTTAGGTCTCCCAATGATTCTCTCTTCGTTGATGTTGTCCAAATTTACTGTTGACTTTTGAATTACACTGTATGTTGCATAAACTCTATGAAACTCTCAAGGAGTATGAACGAACATAAGAAAATGTTTAGCAATCGTGCGTTTAGAGCAGTGTTCTTCGGATTGCTTTCTGGTGGAACCCCAAGGTTCCGCTAGTCAAAACCCGAGATTCCACGTGTTGAAATAAAAATATGAGGAGAAATATATAAGACACAGGGATTGGCTAGTGTTTATGAACTAAAAATATAAATATATTTTTAGCTATTTTCAGAAATCAATCAGAAGCTTCGTATGTTTGCTACCAATATCCGTAGCTTCGGAGTTTCAAGTGTTTAGTTGATGTATATGCAAAATTGATTCATGATTGCTGTGGAGTTATAAGATCTCGATTATCTAAAGACCAGTTACCGTTGTGGGCTCCACAAAAATCCTTTTTAAGGTATGCGGTAAAACGAAAAATATATTGAGATAAATTAAGTGCAGAATGTGAAATATGTTTGTTGATAACATAATAGAGCTAACTTCTTACTGTAAAAAATGTCAGCACACCACATTGTCTAAACATCTAAACATAATGGAAGAGTAAGTGACACTTGGAGCACGAGTGTTAATGCTATTAAGTGAACTACATTAAATTTGTTTTAAAAGACTTAATAAAAATTACTACATGCGTTTCTTTAATTGTTTTTACATAAAATAGCGATAATATATTAAGATACTTTAAATATTATTTTAAATCATATTTTTCTAAATGTAAGACTGGATTCCTCAAAGAAATCTTACAGTCTTAAGGATTCTGTGAGTTGACAAAGTTTGAAGACAAGTGGTTAAGATAAACGCTTTTTGTTGCCATTGTAAGCGCACTTGCGTTTACAAAACAGTATCCTCTAAATATACAGCCCTTATTTTACGTTTAAGAAATCGACATTAAATATGTGTGTGTGTCTTTGGTTGGAAGTATTACTTTTACCTTTCTTTGGGTAATTTTTTTAAAAAAATGATTACATATGCAAACTTTGTTAATTTGGAACACCAACTCTTATATACATTTGAATATGCGTTGGAAAATTGAAAGTGATAAAATAATCTTGAAATACTTAGTGATCTGAAAATTAAATATTGAAGGGTAAATTGAAAAAAAAATTGAGGAATATTAACTCAGCTACATGGGAAAAGTCATTAATTATTTATCAAAATAAAGTAATTTTATAGAAAATTTTATGAGTCAGATATCATTAATATAAAGTTTCATAAGAAATAAATCAGACAAAGATAATGAAACAATTAAAATTTAGCTAAGAAAAACAGAAATATGACGATTATTTAAAAATAAAAACATATGTAGTTTACATGCTATAATTATCGGCAAATTCTGTTTTCATCGATAATTTTGTGAATACTTTCATGCACCCTTTTCAAATTTACTTAAGCTTATTTGTCAATTTTTACTATTTAATTATCTGAAAATAGAGTTCCTTTTTAAATTGTATTTATGTTTCACTTTTCTATTTGTATTGTCTAAATTTTAATTCCAAAATTTGAGATTTATCATCAAACGTTCTTCAATTACACTAGTTTAAGTGCACTTAAGCTGTATATTAAAGTTATGTATTTAATTGTTGGCACAGAGTATGGTTTTGAAATGTTACTAATTATGTGAAATACATTCGATTTTTTAAAATGTGTGTGTGTTGTATGTCATGGCTAAATTCAGATTTCATTTTAAACAATAAAAATATATTGAAACTGTTAGATGTACAAAATCGACTTTTGTAATAGTACACTAACATGTTGAAAACAATGAAACATTTTGATATTTCAATTTAAAAATATTGAATTACAGTTCAGTTCTTTAAAATATATTTGTTATATTTTAAACAAATTCTCTTAAGTTTGCTTCATCTCCATTTGAAATCATATTAAGAAAGTTAAATCTTATATGAATTTAACTTTTTCAATTATTTGATAATTTATCACTTTTAGCTTTAGCTAGTTGTCTTGTGTATATTTCATCTTTCTTCCCCTTAAAATAAAAAAAATATCACTATTGATGATATAAAATTTGATAACTTTCTGTTCTCCGAATTATAGTATCCAATATAGTGGCTTAAATTCCATGCATCTCAGACATTATTAAAGTCTTAAGAAGTTTAGATTTTCTTGTAATCCTTTAAGACAAAACATGACGTATGACATTTGAGTTTGTAGAGGAGCTTCGGCAGATTTAAAGTACATCATCCTCGTTACACAACTGGTCTTCATGAGTATCAAGATTCAAACCCACGACTCGACGAAAACAACGCCGACCTTGACTTCCAGACCATGGCTATACCGATACCACGTCTACTTTTTTCAATAGAATACTTTAGTACATTTGCAGTAATTTTAAAAAGTTTACTGTTCTTTGCTAATATAGATTAATGCGAAGATATCAGTTCTTCAAATTATAAAAAAAGTTCTGAAAGTCAGGATGTAATTATATGTATTAAGTAATCTATAACAAGATACGATTTTCGTATGAGACTAAAAAGTGTGAAAGATGAAACTTTATTTAGAAAATATTTATTATGAAAACCCACATTCTGATCTTTAGTTAAGTTTAGTACTTTTATATCCCGGAATGCATTTTAAAATTATTTGTACATTATATTTTTGTATTAGCAAATCTGTATTTCAAATTTGGTGTAGCAAGTTATACTAAAATTGACAGATTTATATGCAAGATATATTAATACTATTAATCATTAAAATTTATGAAGATAGGAATAACCTAAACAGCACCCTAATGTATTTCCATTCAGAAACACAGATTGAAGTAATAATGAAATTTAAGTTGAATATAAGAATCTCACAGTGAAAATATATTTTCCAAGCTATAAGGCTTTTTGAATCCTTAAAAATTCAGTTTTCTTTAAATATTTTACTCAAAGACATTACATAAAAGAGAAATCTGTTCTTAATTTTCATTGAGAGTTTATTTGAATCGATCAATAAGGCACATTGTTTAATATCATGAATGATGGTAAAATAATAAAAGAATCCGGTTGATAATGATATAAAAATGAACAGAAAATAAAATTAAACTTTAAGAACACTAAATCATTCAAATAATTTGATGCATGATTTTTGTGCAAAAAGAAGAAAAAAAGGTCCAATATTTGTATCAATAACAAATGGAACACATACTTGATAAGAAAAAATTATTTTATCAGGAAAAAATACAGATTTAGAATTGGTATCAGAACAAACTACTCCTGGAGAGATGCCAACTAAGTACATAAGATAATAAAAATAAATAAATAAATGTTAGTGTAATAGTAATATCCATAAACTGTCTCAGAGTAAAAATGGTTATGAATCTTAGAAATCAATAAAAGCCATCTAGTTTTTTCGTGTATATTTATCAGAGTTTAGTTTATTAAGTATGTGCGAAAACTTTGTAATGCTAAAGCTTAGCAAATGTGCTTTGAATGTGATATCAATACTTTTTCCAAAGGAAAACATTATTTCTTGAAAGTTTGAACATATGATAATTATTAGAAAGGGAATAATGTACGTTCTTAAAGTAAGTTTAGTTGCTTTATTAATTTTTTAAAAACAAAAAAAAAAAAAAATTCCATTTAAAAATTTGATCGCTATTAAACTAATGCATTTTAATAATTTGAACAAAATCTGATGCTGAATATCAAGCAAATAGATTTCACTGTTTTATTATAAAGTTGTTTTGACAGGTGAAATATATAAATAATATTTATAGAGATAATATCATAGATTACAAATATCTGCACAAAAACTGTCATGTTAAACAAGGAAATAAATGTAAATACTACTGTACGAAAGGGTAGAAAATATATAAATATTTTAGGTGTTATTGACCTGTTTTTAACGTAAATTTTAAGCAACTGTGGAGGTCATTTTAATTTTACTCGAAGATATAACTTTTATAATATAAATCTCAATTACTAACTTAAATTATTTTAATACCTTGGAAATAAGAAGCGCAATTGATTTTTTTTACTATTCATAAGAAGGAATTTTATTTATTATTCAAATACTCAATATTTTTCCAACATTTTTTGATAAATGTTTGATGAATGATATATATTTCTTACATAAAATTCAATAGCACATAGTTAAGAATAATTTAACTTCTAATGCAAATTATAGTAACTCTTAGAAACTGATAAATGATTATGTTTTACAATTCTTAGAAGTAAGAAATAAAATTTGAAATTTATTTTGTTCTTAAAATTTCTTTGAACACAGAAATTAAATTATAAATATTGTTTTATGTAAGAATTAATTGTTTATACATCGGAATATATATTTCATTATTTTTTAGCTTTTAGTAATTCAAAGTTGAAACATAAAAAATGAAAAAATAACTCGAAACTAATTAGCTTGGAAGAAGGAGTTTCGATGTACATTCGAAATAAGGGTTCTACATAGCGAACTAAATTACGATTAAAAATCCTCAATATGATTGATTTTTTTTTCACACTAAATTAGTTTAATGTTATGAAATTAGCCTAGATTTAGCCTAATTCTGCAAAAAATAATTTGAATTATCAGGTTTCTAATTATGGTTTCTCGAATATTAAATGAAAGTCTCGAACACTTAATGATAAAAACTTCACTATTCGATATTTTAAAAGATGTTTACTCACATCGATATGTGTTTTTTTTTTTTGTTAATCAAAAATTTAAAATTTAATATAAAATAAAATTGTTATAAATAAATATTAATTTTTACAAATACAATTTTAAAAAATGATTTAAAATGTAAAGAAAATAATTGAAAAATTGCAATTCCTCGTGGCATATATAAAATCCATAAATTTTAAATTTCATCCATTGTGCCTCCAATAGCTCAGGAAATATTCAAAATCAAACTAACTGTCTCTAATTGAGAAGAGAAAAAAATAGTCATTGACTAATTAAAAATTGTATTTACGAATCTGCTTATTGTAAAGAGTTTGACTCGAAAGAAATATTATGGATAGTTGGTTTTATTTTTGAACAACAACATTAATTTGAATAAAAATTTTATTTTAATAAAGTATGATAGAAAATGAAAGTAATTTAAGCAAACTCCTAATCAAAAGAAATATTTCTGAACGATTAAAACTTAAAAAATATTTAACATTAATAAAAAAAAATAATTAAACACTTTGAAGGTTAATCGTTTGCGTTTGCTTGCGTAGTTATATGGATATAGATTACTATTTTTATGAATACATCTGGGTCTGATTATTCGATTGAATGAAATTTGGAGCATCGTTTGTTTTCTAATTATTTTCGTCAAAAGAAACTGGCTTTCATAATAAAAAATTTATTTTTAGAATTTATATTAACAGCGTTTATTAATTAATTAATCATTTCATCATAATTTAGTTTATTTTAAGTATACAACAGTAATGTCAGATGTATTCAAATGCGATCAAAATTGCAAAAGTTATTGAGGATGTTCGATGTTTCTGACAATTTTATGTTTCGTTGAAAAATTAAATATATTCTACGTAATACGTAAAATCAGTATTTTATATTTAATGAAAGTGCTAAGATTTCAAAACAATTAAATCTGTTTTTTTCTGAAAATAAAGTAAGTGATGCATATTTGACTGTCGTTTTGAATTAGATATGTGAATTTTACTGCTTAATTAAGATCAGAAATTTCTAAACCTTAATTACGCATTCGTAATGTATGTATGAATCTGACACCTCCTAGGTAATAAATTAAACAGGAATGTTAAATCCAATATAAGATCGAGTACTTCGATCAATTAAAACATTTCCTCGAGAGATGTTATTAGGCAAACCTATTAATTTTGATTCATGTCTAAGTGAATATGATGACATAAAAACTCATAATACCTTCTGGTAACTTCAAAGACATACCACTTGAGGATACGAGAACAAATTTGCTTTAATTTTACAGTTTGCTTTAGCTCTGCATTCATCTGAACACGAACCTACGACACAGGAGCAAAATTCTGGGCTTCCATTTCTTACTCAGATTAAATTATAGATATAATTTATTAAAATATTAGCAGATGCTAATAAGAGTTCAACAGAATTGTTTAAAGATATTCAGATATGAAATTAAAATAGCAGTTGGCTAATCAAGAGAAACTTTTTAAAAAATCTAAAAATCGATAATAATAAGCCTGTAAAAGTGAAATTCAAGATCGAGTATTATTACAATAATATTTAACTCTACTATTCTCTTAAATTGAAGAGTAAATCTTAGGGCTTACCTAAGCATTGAAATAATTTCTCACAATTCAAATTTCAGTTTACAACTTTCTAAATTTGTGAAAAAAAGCCTCAACCAAATGTAATATAATGCTTAGAATTATCTCTAAAGAAAAAGAGAGTAAAAATAACGAGTAAAGTAAATGAGTTCTCGGACTTAATTCAGTAAAGAAGGATTGGAATATAAAAGAAAAGTTTTTTCCTTCTTCTAATTTTTTAATGCATCAATAACAAATTTATGTAATGCCTAACACAGACAGTGATACTCAGTATCAATTTTTGACACTGTCTAAGATATTAACTTTATGTTAAAATTCTTTTCAATTTTACATCTAGAAATCTAGTTTTTCTAAAAAAATATTGATTAATGATAAGGAAAAAAGCAAATCCTTTCCACTTTCATTATTGTATAAAAAAAGAACAAGTCTCCTTTTAAAAACTTATTACATATTAAATCTCCCTGAATTGAAAAAAAAAATAAGCAATTGCTTTCAATGCTACGTATTATTTTTGTATAATTGACTTCGATCATGGAAAATTCAAGAGAATAATCAAGATATTGACTAAATAATATATTTATGAGTATATAGAACTATTTATAATAAATCATTTCATTTTTTTTCTTTCTATCCTTACACTTATTGAGCTCAGAAATTTGTTTTTACGAAATTAACTATGTTCATTTAGTTTGAGACCAATTAAACTATATTATGGTATAATTTAAGGGTACCTCTACATGCAAGGGTAAATAATATACCGAATGTAAGACATTCATGCCTTAAAATTATTCGTAGATCTTGGGTTTTTTTTCTGTGCTTAGTAACGATATTTTAATTATTTTTAATGATCTATAAAAGTAATTTTTTAAGTTAAAATTTTTTTCTTTCCCTTTGAGTGAGTTTTTAGATATTATGTATTAACTTTCATTTTTTAAAAATAATATTCCTTAAATGTACAAAATATTTTACTCCTCATGTACAGAAAAATGCCCACAAAATATTAAACCACCTTTATTAATGATATTACTGTATACGATCTTGGAAAAAATTTTAAAACTTTGCAATTTTGTAATTTTTTTTCTTTAACCATATCGTAAATATTTTTTAAAACTTAAATACTTTGTTGAGAAAAATATTTTTGGTTTACAGCGTGAATAAATACCCTATAAAGGGTACATATAAATTTAGAAGCATAAAACATTAGAACAACATTATTTCATATTTTTCTTTAAAATGGTACCTAAATGGAAATATATCTCACAAATCATGTCCATATTCAACTTTTTGACTAAAAAATTACTCTTATAGTTTGATAGAATGATTAAAATATCTTTATCAGGCATAGAGAAAAATATCAAAGCTTTACTAATAATATGAAAAAATATATATCACAAAAACAAGAATTTTACATGTGTTATTCCATAATTCCTCGTATGTTCTGGTACCCTTTGAGTAAATTGTTTTCAAAAATATTCATTACATAAATCAAGTAAAGTTTATATGTAATTATAAAAATCATTTCGATCTTTTTTGGAAACAGTGAAAAATTGAATGACTTAATGATCAGCATGAGCTTTCAGTTTTTATTTTAATTTGTATTGTTTCATTTAAAAGTACAAGCATAAATCCTTTTTATTTAAAAAAAATTGTGATTATTATAAAATTATCAATATTTTTCCTTTGAATTCTCAGTATATAATGAGTTTTCGAAAATGAATTTCCATTTGAACCTATGATATTTTCAAAGATATTGCTTGGAATGGTAATATTTATATAAACATAAATCATGTTTATTATTTATAATCAAAAACACCTTTCACTATTATTTCGCAATGAAAAGTTTTTATTCCAGTATTGTCTCAAGTTTTAAATTAAGTTTTCCTTTATTTTCATTTCTTTATTATTCACACAATCTGACATTTCAGCATTAATCGCTTTCAATGAATTCGTTTTACTGTTTTATGCAAAAATAATTGATTACATCTTTCAAAAAATTCCATTTCAATAGATTATAAATAATGCATATATAAATACTCAGAAGTCATGCATATGCAACCATTTACATTGCATGCATTTTTAATGGATGAGTTACTTTCGAATTCCAAGGAAAGAAAAATAAGTATTATGAATAAAATGTAATAGAAAACTTGTTTACTCATATTACTTTTCTTTCAGAAATTTTTCTGATTTTGATGCATTTTTTGGGCATTCAAACCTTTATTTTATGCTGACTTGACATTTTCTCCAAACGATTTTAAATTTCTCGACAATCGCAAAGTAATTTACGGAGATATTTAAAAAAAAAGATAGAAATAATGGTAAAAAAAAAATAATAAATTAATGAAAAGGAAGAAAAAAAATAATAAAAAAGAAGAAATGAAAACAAAAGAAGAGAAACATTAATAAGTAAAAGTTCTTAAGTTTAAATTAAGTTATATAAATAATTTAAAAATATAAATAAAGGATCAAAAGTGAAATACGACTAACATAAGGAACAAAAAAATATGAATAGTAAAATTATTTATAAATAATCTGAGGAAATTAATATGAATGTTCTTTCTTTTTTGTTCCTTCAAAATTCTGACAGCATGATGAACATTTTTCGAAGAAAGTTATCGGTCGTGGCTGAATGTCTTCAACGTTGGGATGGTGGGAATGTTCAGAGAATGGAGTATCGGCTCATTTGTCGTCCTCATAGATTGGTCGTCATTAGCCCTTATGCTGCTTTTATGAGCGATGTTCATAAACAATCAATCATTTGAAGAAATAAACTGAGGTAAGAACTGGAACATTTTATTCAAAATATTTTCAATTTGAATAACGTTTTTCTTTGGTATGTATTTAGAGCAATTTAGGAATTCAAAGGGCTATAGCGACACGTGATATGGAACTAAGCTCTTCTAGTTTTCCAAATATCTTATGTGATGAACTTTAAATTAAATTCTGTTTAACATATATTATTTATTTTCTTCTTCACGACAGTGTTTATTGAATCAGGACTCGAACAGGCAGTTGTATTTGATCACTTGACCATTGGACTGTTATGGATAACCAGAAGAAATATATTAAGACTTAGTTAAATATATTAAATGGATGATATATGGAAAAAACATCAGAAGGGCAACGAATGGAAATTTTAAGTTTTTTAAGTACATAATCCTGACTTTCAATTTTATACAGTAATTATTCATGGTGCATCGCACCACAATTGTGACATGTTGTTACTTATGTTTCCATTATTTTATTTATTTCTCACAAAGGTTTCTTACATATCATTCTGAAATGTGAAATTATAACTTAATTTTGTAACTAAATAAAGATATTTTCAGTCTATTGTAGAATTTTGCTTTTCCCCCCCTTAATTCTTTCAAGAAAAAGAATAATAAGTTTGTCGGAGTATAAAAATAATAATTAAATTTATTAGGCTATTCCTGCACATATTTGCGTCTACTGTTTAGCTTCCAAAATTTTCAAACATTTCAGTATATTTTTAAGCAGAAATGTCTCTTTAAAAAGCTGCATTTTCATGTCTACATAGGTGGACTTTTTAGTACTTGTTTAAAGCAAAAAAATAAGCATTTACTCCTTCTCGTGGACTTCTTAAAACAATGTATTAATATTTTTTTATTCATATTTATCATAATGCGGAATCTTAGCCTATTTTATAAAGATTGGAAGAGAAATTATGAGTATAATATTAAAGGAATAGTGAAATAAAAACAAAAAATATTTGAGAAAGTTTTTAATTCAGATTTGTCAGGTCATTTCAGTCCCGGTTGCATCATAAAATGTTTACTCAGATATTTCAAAAATTATTTCGAATGTGAAATAGTGATTTAGTTATGATTAATAGTTCATTATTTAGTTTCATCAAGTATCCATGTAAGATATTTAAAATTATTTTATTAAAAAATCTTACGGTGGAAACTTGCCAAATCGAATATTAAAGGAAATTTAAAAATTTCAAATTAATAAGTAGTCATCTTTTCAAACATTCTGAGTTAGAAAGTATGTAATGGCTACAATTTCTACTTACCTTGGCCCGATTTACAAATATAATTTTCAAGTTGTGCACTCATAGTGAAATAAAAAAAATTGTTAAGTAAACTTTTTGCATTTATTTTCATGTATTATAAAGTACAATTATATAACTGTTTACAAATATCACTGTACAGCTACAAGAAGTTAGAATGAAGTTTTATCAATATCAATGAGCCCTGTATTTTGGCCGTCACCCAGACTTTCTTATTAGAGATTTACAGCTAGAAAAACAACGAGGTTCTATTAGCTTAACTAATAACCGAAGGCTAAAGTATTTTATTGCCTATCATATTTGTTGATAGCAATATGGTTAATCACTCTTTGTCGTGCTTTTCTCTTCGATGTTTTTTCTTCTTAAAAATAAGCATTTTGTGAAGGAAATACTTGAAAAAAAGGCAAGTGTAGTCAGTATTAAAGATACACTTCGGTACATGAACATTCGATAAATTCTACAATTAATTCTTCAATTCATCATATTCCTCGTTATTTACGCTTGCATTATGACCCAAAATTTTACTAAACGCAATTTAATGACGCTTATTAAAATTTCTCAACCACCCATTGCTGACTCGAAAAGAACTATGTTCTAGCAAATGCAAAGGTTATATCATTTTTTCTTGTAAGACAGTCCCTCTTACATTGATTTTTTTGTAACGAAATTGCAT
>BMAW01113534.1:0-23479 GCA_019974015.1 Nephila pilipes
GTTTAGATTAAACATTGAAAAAGTATAAGTAAATGTTTTGAGAGTTTGTAGAGGAAAATTTCCACCGAAACCTTTTTAATGTTATTAACAATTTATTTTCTGTATTTTCTATTCTGAAATTATAGTCATGTTATATAATAAATATAATTGATGTATTTGAAACTCATAATCATAATTAATATATAGTAACGGAAGTGTAAATTAAAAAAAAACATGCACAATTGCTTTACTTCTTTATTTATTTATGAAATTTTCAATATTAATTTAGAAAATGCTTTAAGATATGAAGAATACTGTTTATAACATAAATAGTTTTAATAAGATCTTTTTAATGTATTTCTTTTGAATATGATTAGGAAAAATAATTTTGACACATTTAGAAGTGCTAAATTATATAAAACTAAAAACAAACTATTTGAATCATTTTTAAGGACAATTTCTTTGATAAATGTTTTGCATTTGTTAAATAAACTTTTTAGCCAGTTTCTACAATGTCTAATTCTTTTTTCATGAATGTAATTATGATTTATCCAGCAAACATTTCCAGTAGTCATTGAAACTCGATAAGGTACATGTTAATTTGCTTGAGAAATCTACCCCAGCTAGAACGGTACACAGATAATTTCCTAAACCAAAACAGCTTTGATAATATATGTTTCTTAAAAATACATGTACCGAGTAGCCAATTCCTGTTACTCTTTGTTCCTTTTCCATGAATATTCTAATTTTTTGTCCATCAAACATTTCCAGTGATCTTTGAAACTTGATATTCACTATCTCATTTTGCTGGAGAAATCTCCTAGACATTACGGTATTGGAATAATTTGCAAATTATCTCTATAAAGGAGTGTTACAACGGCATAAAGAATTTATAAAACTTATGAAATAATTTCTACACATATTTAATTTATTGTGCCCTTGGGTTTGTTAACAGAAAATGTTTGAATGTTTCAGATGTTTATTTTTTTGTTCATTTTTAGATTTTACACTGCATGCTCATAAGCAATAGTGCTAATGTAATTTAAAGTATCTTCGTTATTTTAGTGGGAAATAATTGTGACAATTCCTTGAGGAATACTTTGTTTAACTAACAAGAGATTTATTGATTATTTTGTTTTTCGTCTAAATGGTTTTAATAGAGAAAAATATCATCATTCTCTAGAACGGTATTAACAAATTCATATTTTTTGTGGGTTTTTTTTGCCGTATCTATTATTCATGTTTATGTTTGTTAAATCAATTATATCATAGGAAATGAAAATTCAATTGCAAAATCAATTAAACATGCCTGTACTCATAGAAGTGGATTCCCATACCCGTGCATGTGATGCTTCTCTTAATGTCTTAATCCCTATTGTCCATAAGTTTCAATTGATTTTTTTTCTACACATCTTGACAGAAATTCATACTTCTAAGTCAAGGTACTCAAAATCGTTTTTTATATAAATATTTACACTTACAGTCCGTCTTTGGTCTCTTACACTGTCAATTATTCAAAACCGTATCGAGTCATATTTTTATTTAATCATTCATGAAAAACACGTTTGAAGTACACAATCATTCAGAAATCCATTTTCTTTTAAATTTCGAAATCCAGTACTGTGTTTCTGATTATTATTTTACTTTCTCAATCATTCATCGTCCATGTGGCTAAAGTTACCTAACTGTTTTTCATTCCTGTACTTGAAGTACATAGTCCAGTGTAAGGTCATTCAAAATCCATTTTTACAATAATAATCTAACTCTTGAGTCGCGTTTCATAAACATTTTGGGATAGTCTTAATCATTCTTACTTTGAATGTAAGTTCTGTTAAAGAAAAATGCTTCACGCATGCAGTAACCCTAATCCTTTATTACAATCTAACTATAGAACCTTGTCTTTGTGGTTCTTCTACTGTCTGAATTACTCAAAATCATCTTGGTTAAGTGTCATTTCTGATTGTTCCTGCTTAGGAAAATGCACATTCAAGTGTATAGACATCAATAAATGAAATTTTACATCAACATTGATGTCTAGAATCATATCTCTAATTATTCCTCTCTTCTGAATTTTTCTTTATGCATGCATGACAATAATATTTTGTCCTTATTCCTTTTACTATCAATGTACATTCACGTATTTGATTAAGCAAAATTCTATTTTTTTCTAATATTATACTCTATTAGCCATGTCTACTATGTGTCTTCTCTACAGTCAGAATTTTTCATAATCATGTTGGATAAGTCTAATTTTTATTCGTTCCTTTGAGAGAAATGAACTTTTATATCAACTCTGAAATCCTGAATCGTAACTCAAATCCTGAATCGTAACTCAAATCCTTTACTCAGTTTCATATTTTCCCTATGCACCTTTAAACTCTCGCATTTTTTTTATTCCTTTTTCTGTGAATGTACATTCACAGTTACCTAAATGCCTTTTTTACTTAATGAATAATGAACGAAGATGTCTATGACCTATACAAAAAATTCATGATTTGGGATCTGGTTAGGGTTTTAATCACATCAAAACTGCAATTGAGTCCCCAAAACTCACAAATATCTGTAACATAATCTGACCTGAACTGACGACACTCCACTCACCCTAATAAGTTTGAGAAATGAAAGTGCCATAATAACTTATTAAATTTTTAGAATTGAAATATATCCTCATGTGATTCTGGTGAGAGTGCTTAAGAGAACCACCATTATTTTGTGACTTAGATGTTGGAGCTGAATTGAAGACACAGGTGTGATATACGAATAAACTGGTTTATTAACAAACTGAGAAGGCTGCTCTTGCGGCTGAGAACTCTCTCAGAGAAAATGTGTTTCCTAAGCATAGATAGCGAAATATTCCAAAATATTGCTGTGAAAGGTTAAGAATATCCTGGATTCGATTCAATGAAGAAAATAAAGACAATTTAACAGAATTACAAACTTTCACTGTTAACGAGTTGGCAGCGGTGGCTTACTGGCCAACGGACGGTATTTTCATCGTGGAAAGTTCGCTTCATGGCACAAGACCCGTGGTATGAAGTCAGGGCTGATGCTCGTTAAATCTGATCGAGGTTATAAGACATCATTGGCGTGTTTGGAAGTTACAAGATCAGGCTTTAAGGTGTTGCCCTCGTATGCGAACAGCTGAAAGATTACAAAATGCACCGTTAAAATATGTCAGGTAGCTCCTGAGTGAGACATTAATAAAACCACTAGGCAATTCAATGTTTCTGCCTGGGGTTTTAAAACCGGAAATTCTCGGACCTATAGACGAATATCTTACCTCAACTAGTGATTGATTTAGCAGTCACGAGTCAACTCAATGAATTTCAAGCAAAAGCGTGGAAGCTGTAGTTGTTCCACAGAATTACAGTCCATTTCAGTTCCTCAATAACCTAACTTACGCCATAAGCGGGTACACTCGAATAGGCTAAATTTAAAAATTTCTCTAAAATATATTTATCTAAAATTGATCTTATTTACTTCTTTCTTAGACTCAAAATATTTTGAAGTATTTTTATATGTGTATAAATTGTATAATTATATGTTCCATTATTATTAAACCTTATTCTTAAGCTTCCACCTTGGGGATGCAATTTTTCCTATGTTTTGCCCACATTATGGATTTCCTAGGTCAGATATTACTTTCTTATCAACTGTTTATTTTAATCTTTACAATTCTGGATGGTTTAATTTGAAGGTCAAAGAAATGCACTGTATCAACAATGAAATATTGAAAACCAATTTTTAGAATAATTTTCTATCGATATTTATATCCACTACGAATAACAAATTAGCTAAAATTAAATATATTCCTTATGCTACTTTTATGTGAAAAATTGCTTACGTACATTTAATTATTCCATAAATGTTTTTTGGTATATAAAAATCAGAATAAGCCTAGTTTACTTTAATTAAAACTTTTTTTCTAATACAAATAGAAATATATTTTAATAAAGAAATCAATCGTTTGTAAAATAAGCATTGAAAAATAGTAACATTCCCTTCCAAAAACTGTCATTAAAAGGAAAATTTTTATACTAAAATATTTTTACTTTTATATCTGATCTATATTTAAACACAAATTATATCGTTTAAATGTAAAGGAAGCTTATAGTATTAAAACTTTTTACGAGAAATAGAATGGTAATATATATGCAAAAACTAAGTACGACGCAAAAAGTGTATGCAATGATCAGTTCAGTTATAATAAGATAGTAATTCAGTAAATGAATTCTTACCTATTCATTAAATAACAGTAAATAGCCTTTTCAACGAATTTATTAACAGTAAATATACAAATTCTTGCAGTACACACAATTTTAATTTGGTTTTCAGATACTGGATAAAGCATGCAAAAAATGTAATAAAAAATATGAATTTTTCCACTACGATATTTCAGATTGCATTCAGAATAATAAAGCGTGTACGGTGTATTTTTACTCGCAGAAGTCCTTTTCCAAATCACAATTTAAGGGCATTTCACCAGAGTGAGTGCAAAGAGGTGAATCAAATCTATCTTTTCGATTAAATAACTTTTTACAATGGTAACTGATTTCATGAAAACAAATGTTACTTGGTATGTTTTGATTCCCACAACAAACTGGAAAGAGGTGGATTGTTATCAAACTGCCTTCCTACCTAAAATTCATCCACCACTTTATTTTAAACACTTAATTTCATTGGAAGTGAAAAAGAAATCTTGAGCTGGATTTCCCATGTGGTCTAGTATTTTTTTAGATATATCTTAAAATTTGTCATTCGGAATGTACCAATAAAAAATATTACACTGATTAGAATTCAGAAAGCCATTAAAGAAATCATGAATTTATCAATTTAAACAATGCTTGGTAGATTTTACTCAATTTGATTTTACAACTGTGCAGCCAGCGGGAAGAAAACATTTTATCGAATGAGAGGTGACTTCTATCAATATATATTTTTCACTTTCTCAAAGAAGCTAAACCTAGTAAAAAGACAGGGACAATCATACTTTATAACAACATCGATAACAATACACTTGTGCAATGACGGAACAATAGATCCAAATATGTAGATGTAAATCTAAAAGCAAGGAGTACACAACATTTGGTTTTTTGCCTTGATGATGTCGAACAATGGGATGAGAAAAAAAACACTTTACAATTTACAGAAATGCTGTAGGTGGCCAATGAGTAAACACTGTAAGAGATACGATACGCTTAAAGTTGTCACAATTGTAAAATTTTGTACCGTCGTATTGCAAATGTCTATAGCTTATTGCAACAATTGTCAAAACCAACCATACCGTCGGAAACTGTATCCGCTAATTACATTATATGCTTGCAATAATCCAAAGCTGGGAACACCAAATAGCTCTTTAGTCTTTTTCTCTTGTATGTACGTTGTAAAACTAATCATTCTTCAGGTATTTATTGAAATTATTTTGGTCTTAAGAATTGTGAAAAACTGTATTGTCAAGAAGTTCAAGAATTTCTAAAAAGATTATAATAGTTTTGAACAATAAAATATTAAAGGATTTATGAAATCAACGCTACTGAAAGACATAAAATCTGTTATGCCTATACAGGACAGAAGTACTTTATGCTAGGCTGATAACTCTTTAAGTATTTTCGCCTTCTAAGCAATTTCATTGTAATTCTAATAAACAAAAATAAATTATTTATGTGTGGTAAACAAAATACTGAATCGCACTATTGATAATATCTTATTATTTTTAAACGCTAAAGAAATGTTTGGTTTTGTTTTGGAAATAAAACATTTCTATTGAGACTATTAAGAAAAACGTATTAGGATTTACCTGTTCCTATTGTTGATTTCTGATATAATTATTATAAATATTATGCAATTTATAGATCTTTTATGATCAGAGCATAGAGTAAGTTAATTCACTTCAACAAAAAAAATTTAAAAAACGAAAATAACAAATTTGTATGCAAAAATGGCGATTTAAAATGGAAAACTTGAGAATTTGAAATTTGCACAAACTGTCTTACATACGAGTAAAATGCTTTGATATAAATTTATTCCTTAGTTATGATTACGAAACATATATATAAACACACACACGTATGATATTATTATCAAAATAATTCATTCCATGTGCTATCTAAAACAAAACTAAAGACCTAAAATCTACACGTTTAGCACGCATAAATTTTAAATTATTCTTTGATTTATATGTGTTCATTACAATCACAAAAGATATCAAAAACGTGAATTTATGCACTTTACTCAGAGTTTTGTATAATTTCAAAAAGAAATGAGCAAGAGTTTCTACCATTAAATTCATGTACATGAAGTTTTTGCGGACTACGATTTTTAGATCTTAATCTGTCGTTCACTGTATTCAAATTCACATTTACAATATATTAATTATTAATAACCTAAAATCCTTTACACTAGCCAACGTAACAATCGTGAATTTCTGTTTGATATAATCATTATTTAAAAACTCAATGGATCATATCCTTATTCTTCGAAGTTCCTTTTAATACATCATTCAAATAGTGACTTGTTCTTGCTGGGGATTTGAATCATTTGGTTTTATTAAAGTTGCTCTAGAAGCAACACGAGGGCTATATTGGCCCCGGACTCGTTATTTTGAACTTCGATCTAGTGACGAGAACGACACCTGAGCTGGCACTGCCTCTCCTAACATCCATACCAAGCTAACAGGAGGACTTTAGGCACCGACTGCATTGAGCCTGACCGACAGGCAGGCACCGAGATTGCATTCGCTCCTTCTACACGGCTGGTATTTACTGGTATCGAGTCTCGAAACCTGGACTCGACGAAAAGGACTGATCAAGCTTCCATGAACTACCATGGAGCTACCAAGGTCACCAATAGGAATTTGAAGCAGATAAACATTAATCACTGAAATCAATCTTAAGTTCCTGTCAGAAATTCTCTAAAAAAATTTACTGGTATTCAATAAGGTATATTCTCTTTAGATATATATATATATATATATATATATATATATCTTGTATTTATTTTAAAAATTTTGACTTTTTGACTGGAGACATGAGGAGCATAATTAAATTCGCGACTAAGGGTTGATAGACGTTTCTAGGATTGTATTGATGTTGGTAGTGACACATATTTTTACATTTATTGTAATAATTTATAAAAAGTATATGCTTTATACATTTTCCCGCATTTTTAGATTTCAAGCCAGCAATTTTCATTTCAACCTTTCGAATGTATACAAAAAGTTTATTTTAATTGTATTTTGACTACTTAATTATATTTTATCTTAATTGTATTTTATTCGACCAACCTTAACTTTAGATATTGAAAGTTCAGAGTTTATTCGATATTCCATTGCAACAGATATCCGACACCTATCTTTTGCATGACGCATTATCACAATAAATGAATGAGAAATATCGATTCAGTATGTGCAAAAGCTACTTGTATTTTAACAGTGTATTGCTTACTGTTTAAATAATTTTGTCTGAATAACATAAAATATTTCCAGTGTTTTGATTAATCACTTCATACCCTTATGGTTATTTTACAAAACGCTTGCTTTAAATTTTCGGCGATGGATGCCTTGTTATGTACCAGTTGATGTATCTTTTGAACCTAAAAGAAAGTGTTTTTTAAAAATGTATTATCTTTAACGTGTATAGTGTTTCAATATTTTCTTTAAATTTTCCTTCTTTTAGCTATTATTCTATGTAAAACTGTTTTTTGTTGTTAACTCACAAACAGCAGTTATAATTTCTTAATTATTTCTTCATTCTTTTAGTTTTCAGTTTTTGTCAATATTTTTATCCACTTCACGATCTTTTTTCTTCTGAAGGGAAACACCTCCTTTAACTTAATATTCTTATTTTTCAACCTTTTTGGAGAGTATGTCAATGTGAACAAATCATCGGTTCTATCAAATTCGAACTTACGCTTCATGTTTAGGCACAGTTGTGAGAATGCGAGGTGGGGGAAGGAAACGAGTGGAGAAAAAAAATGAAATTTGTAGGGCTTAATGAAGTGGGGAAAAAAAAAAAATCTCGCATTTATGAATGTTTTTTATTTTGCTTTTCTGCAATTTCATTTGATGTTCTTATCCCTTTACTAAAATATGCCGATAGATTGTAAAAAAAAGCTATTTGAAACAATGCATTGTCCCATTGTTTAATTTAAGTAGTAAGTAATGGGAAAAAAATGAAAAGAGTTATTATAATTCACTTCGATAAATGCAAATTGTATTATTGAATGAAATTCCACATTTTAATCCTATTGACGTTACTTAAAGTACTGCTATTTTTTGAACTTTCTTTGTCAATTTCGAATTAATTTTAAGGGAAATACTGCTGCAGCTGTGTACCATTTTTTTAAATAAATGGTTACGAAATTCCTACATGCTAAACTATTTCTACTTAATGAATAATTAACGAAGATGTCTATCACCATATTCGAAAATCTCAGGTTTTGGTCTCTGGTTAGGGTTTTAATCACATCATAATGGCAGTTGAGTCCCCAAAACACAAAAATCTCTGTAATATGATTCAACCTAAACTGAAGACACTCCACTCACCCTAATAAGTTTGAGAAACGAAAATGCTACAATAAATTGAAGCATGTAATGACCTCATGTGATTTGGTGAATTGTAGAGAACATCCAAGTTATTTTTGTCAACTAGATGTTGAAGCAGGCTGAATTGAAGACACAGTAGATATACGAAAGACGTGGTTTATTAAAAAACTGAGATTAGCTGCTCTTGGCTCAGAACTCTCTCAAAAAGAGAATGTTTGGAAAAAATTAGATAGCGAAATATTCTTGAATTTTACTATGAAAAGGTGAAGAATATCCTGGATTGGATTTAAAATTATGAAGAAAAGTAAGGAACAATTTAACAAAATTTTACTTAAACTTTCTATGTTTCCAGATGGCTGGAACAGCTTAGTTTTCACAGTCGCGGACTCACAGCCGTCAGTTTTCATCGTGTGAGAGGTTTCGAGACTTCATGGCACAAGAGACCCGTGGTATAGTCAGGGCAGATGCTCTTTAAATCTGTCGAGTCTCAAAGACTTTCCGTTTGCGTTGTGTGGAAGTTAGGAGATCGAGGTTCTCGCTCAGGTGTTACCCTCGTAACTTGACCGACGCTGAAAATTACTAGATCCATCGTTAATAATTACCGTGTAGCTCCTAATGCGACATTAATAAGACCAAACCAAACTAGTTCAATGATGTCTGCACTGTTTTTTAAAACCAGGAACTCTGGACCTTTAGACGAATATTTTACCTCGGCGTTATGGTTGATTGCAAAAAACGAGGCGATATCCTCACTGAATTTAAAACAAAAGCGTAGAATGTAAAATCCATTTCAGTTCCTCCAATAACCTTAAACTTTACTTAAAAGGGTACTCGAATTAGGAACAAATTAGTATATTCCTCTAAAATACATTTTCTACAAAATTGATATCATTTGCTTCTTCCTTAGACTCAAAAATATTTTAAAGCATTTTTATATATGTACAAATTTGAATTATGCATTTCATTGTTATTAAAAACCTTATTCTCAAACGAGCACAGATGGATGGAATTTGTTTCCTACGTTCGTCTTATTTACATTAGGGATTTAACGTAATCAAATATTTACCTTCTTACCAATGGTTTTATTTTAAAATTTACAATTCTGGAAAAGGCTCCTAAATTTTAAGAACAACATGGCCAGTGAAGTTTAGTTCATTTTGTATTAGGTAATATCTAGAGGTAAAAAAAAATTCTATTTAACAGACATGAAAACTTAGAAATTCTATCTCGGAATAAGTATTCATTTGATAAGTATATACCACCATGGATACACAAACATGGCTAAAAATTATAGCAATGCTTTTTTCCTATTTATATGAGGGATATTTGCTTACTCATTTTAATCATTTCACAAATATTTTGGACTTTTTGGTAAACAGAATAAGTCTAGTTTACTTTAATTAAAACCTATTTCGAATAAAAATAAAAAAAAATTAATTTAAGAAATCAATCGTTTCTAAAAAAAAGCATTAAAAAGTGGTAACATTTCCTCATGAAAATTCTCACTTAACCTTTTGAGGAGGGCTGGCCGATCTATAGACCAAAAGGAACATACCTTTAAAAGACGGCACTGACCGATTTAGCGGCCACGCAGTGCTTTCCCCTCTAAACAGCTTTCGAATCAGCATGAGGCCTATTCCTTTATACTCAAATTTTCACTAGCGGTGAGTGCATAGTTACAATATATGGTGAATTTAAATAGATTCTTGATTTGCAGGAGATCATTTCCAGCTTAAATATTTTTTTAAAAAATTTCTATTATATCCAAGAGCAGTATTATAATTCTTGTACAGTTTTAGTGCACCTGAAATGTCATAGAATTTTGAAAAAAAGTATTTGTGAATTTTGTACATTTCCTTATTTTATGTGTTAAGAAAACTAATGAGATGAATAACAACTTCCTTCAATAAATTTGAGTATATCGTATTAGAAAATAATTAAATCATTGTTTTCAAAAAGTCCCACACTAATTAAAATCTTTATAGTACATTAAATGTTTCCCAAATCTGTTCCTTTTGCTTCAATTAGCTAATTTTTTTTCTTTTGATATGCTTACATTCGTACGCAGAAGAACTATAAAAAAAATCTCTAAAATCATTACACTAATACATATTTCTACCTTTTTTAAATAATTTTGCTTTTAATACATAACTTTATTCCCTTTTTGTAAGAAATAAATTCTGTAACCTCAATTTTTATTGTAAAAAAATTTCTAACCCTGAATAAAATTTATTTTGTTGTTAAAATATGAAATTATTGGATTAATATGTTGAAATTAAACAATATTTAACTATTTGGAAATAAATTTTTAATTTCTAATATGTGTTCCATTTTACTCTATTATGCAAATAATAATATCTATAAGTATTATTAAGAAATATATGTTACATAAAAATTTTATTTTCAAAGTTTATTCAAAAAAGTGTTATAACTTTAACTGGTGATTTTTTTATGGTTTTTATTTTATTTTTTTCATACTAAAGAATATAATTACATATTTTCATAATGAATGTTTTTTTACTAATACACGCATTGCTATGTATTTCCCAGATTTAAAAATACCTCATTTCTACATTTTTATTAATTTTTATACTAGTAAAACTACTTAAAATATATTTGTGGATAATTTGAAGCAATTTTTCCATTCAGTTTTTGAGGAAAATTTGTGCATAATTACACAATGTATTGCTGCACAGAAGCGTATTTTTACGGTTATCTTAAGTTATGCTTGTTGAAAACAATTTTTAAGAATTTTATATCGAAACATCAAAAAAAAAAAAACTTTTTTAATCATGCGTAAACAACAAAAAAAGAAAAAATATTTGTTATTGATTTTTAAAACTATACATTGTAGTCTTTCGAATTTATAAAAGGAAGAAACTAACTTCGACATTTTTTACTATGACAATTGATGTATAAAAGTTCAGTCTTCGAAACAAAAACTATTAATTCCCATATTTTTTCTTTCAAATTTGTAGGAGACGAATATTACGAATTCTTTAGCATAAGGAAAATTCCCCGATTTATAGAAAAACCTTAGAAGCAAGAATGAATTTTTGCTTTTGTTATATATTATACTTTAAAAGTTCTATAGTGTTGGATTTCCTGATTTTTCGAAATTTAAAAGAAGTTTTTTTTAAAAAAAAATATTATAAGTTTCTTTTATAATAATAATTACGAAAAATTTTGTAAAATGCTCTAAAATATATTTGAAAAACAAATATAATCAGAATCAAACAGATAGTTACATTGAAATAAAAAAAAAATGTGTTCGTTTTCTTTTTTTTTGTCTCGCACATTTATTCATGAGTCACACTTTTTATGTACGATAGTACAAAAAAAGAAATGTTCGGGTGCGCTCTAAGGCTATCGAACGTTTGAAACTCTGAATAGAGAATCAGGTGGCTCTTGTAAATGAGCATGAAAAACAAGTTGTAAAAGCTCTCATATCGACAAAGAATGCTTCTCCCTCTTGATTATTGTTGATTCTTTCAGGTTTTGGTCATTATTGATTATCATATGCCTTTTTGGTGTAATAAAACCTAGAAATGCACATCTGCCTTCTTGTAAATCTTCAAGGTTGCTTTCATGTAGCCGGAAAACTATTCTTCCGCGGTTCTTCCTCTTATTGCCGTAATAAAGCTTTAGAAAGTGATTTCTTTTTCTGTTGCATTGTCGGACATAGGATAAATAGAAACTATGCCGACCAACTTAAAAGAAGGCCTTCTACTTTGCGAACGTTATCGGGAAACTGAAAATAATCATTCAGAGAACTGATATTGTGTCTATCATTCCTTCATGGAAGATATATAAGAAAATTCTTAAGAGGGTTTAAATTTTTAAGATTTTTCTGCCATGTACTAAAAGATTAAAACAATTATAAATTAAGTAATAATGAAGTTTCCAAAAAAGCATAGTTGATTTATGATGATATGTCTATTGTCATACAAATGCTGTTAATACTTATAAGAGCTTTTAAACTTACTTCATTATCAATTTGAGAAAGTCTGAATTTTACATTATAACATCAAGAGACAGGATCAGCAATTTTGCTTTTTATTTTATTTTGTATTACTGATTATAGTTACGTGCAGTTTATGAAGTATCATATTATTTACTTCTTATTTCTAATTTGATTATTTTAAGTTTTAACACCAGGTGTGTATCAAATTCCTGCATTTAAAAGAATTAAAAATAAATTTAAAATAATTTATATCTACTTTAATGAATTTACTGAAAATCAAAATATAAATAAATTTTACTTGAATAATATCAATTAAATTTGGTTTAGTTAATTGTGTGTACCTTTGTCTACAATGAAATAAGCTTTTCATTTTCTTATGCAATGCTTTATATTATCACCATTGTTTTGTACTATTTCTCTCAATGCTCTTAATATTGAAGAGGAAATTTAGGTGAAAAGCAGCTTAAATGGTTAGGAAATAACTTCTTTTCTTTAAAAAATAAAATAAATAAATTTCTCAAATTTTCTTGAACTGAAATCGTAATTACTATATTGAGTTCTCCAAGAAAATATGTTTCCCTTCTAAGGAAGGAAGACTCTTTGTATTTAGGGACTTTCTAAGCCACGAACATCCCCATTGACTGTGGACACCAGCAACTATCATGCTTCTTTTGTACGCCTATGTATAGTGCCATCAAAAAGCGATAAAAAAGGGGGAAGTAAACATCGCATAAAGCGCCGGCTTTAAGGGCCTCTTCCTCACAAAACCCGCCATCTTCAAAAGGTTAAAGAAAAACTTTATACTAAATAATTTTACTTTTAAAATGTCATCCATACACCTATTTAAGAACAAATTATATCGTTTAATTTTAAAGGATGCGTACAGTATTAAATTTTTTTCGAGAAAAAGAATCGCAATTTATATGTTAAAACCGAGCACAACAAGAAAAGTATATTAAATGATCAGTTCATTTATAATAAAAAAAAATACAAAATTCTTACCTATTCATTAAATAACAGTAAATAGAATTTTCAGCGAAATTATAAACATTTTATTAAAAGTAAATATACAAATTCTTACAGTGCACACAATGTTAATTTGGTTTGAAGATTCTGGACAAAACTTGCAAAAATGTAATAAAAATATAAACGTTTTCACAAAGATATATCAATTTGCATTCAGAATAATAAAGTTTTATTTCGGTGAATTTTTATTCATAGTAGTTCTTTTCCAAACTTCAATTTTTAAGAAACACGACAGTTATTTCACGAAAAATAATCCAAATCTGTTATAAAATTAATTTTAATCAACAATACACTTTCTTGCATCGTAGTCACTTCACGCATCGCGCTAATTCAAATACAAAGATTAAGAAATTTCAAAACACGTTGCATCCAATAACAAAAATTTTCTTAATCGAAAGTATTTCTAGTTCCTACGATCCCAGTATATTTTTTTCCTTATCTTAATTCTTGAAATTCAATTTCTTCAGAAGAGCTTTAACAGAAATATCCATGTTAGATGTGTTGTCCATGTACGATTGTTTGTAACTCACTTAAATGAATGATTTGAATATTATTTCTGAAACAGCACACATACTCAAACTCTCAAAACGCACTTTTAAGGATCCTTTTGAAAATGGATTCGGAGATGTGCCTCAAATCTATCTTTTCGATTAAATCCTCTCCCACAATATTCACACCGGAAGGGCTTTTCACCAGTGTGAGTGCGATGATGAGCATCACGGCTATCTTTCCGATTGAATTCTTTTCCACAATATTCACACCGGAAGGGCTTTTGACCAGTGTGAGTGCGAAGATGTGTGTTAAGGTTACTTTTCGTAGAAAATGATCTCCCACACAAGTCACACTTAAAAGGTTTCAGTCCCGTGTGTGTGCGGAGATGTTCGTCCAATTCTTTTCTGCTTATAAATTCTTTCATACACGACTCACATTTGTATAGATTCTTTTTAGTATGCGTACGACGGTGACCATAAAGACCACTTTTATGAGAATAACTTCTGTTGCACAAGTCACATTTAAACGACTTCTGGAATACACGCGTACCAACATGTCTATCAGAGGTGGATACTGTTTCCTTTTTCTCGTAAGTGGTTAATTTTTGATTTTCCGGTAGTTCACACTCGACATTCGAACATTCAGTACTTTTTACAGATTCCTCGCAATCATTTTTTTCGACCTCGCTATTTAAGACGTTTATGGTTCTTTCATCCCCGGCACTGATAGAATAATTTGACCTACTATTCTGACTTTCACTTGTGTTTATCCTCCTGCATCCGTTACCTCGAAGAGAATTTTTAAAGTTTTCAAATATCTTATTGGACTTTTTTTCGAAATCGTTTGAAAAATCTTTTGTTGATTTACCTTCAGCGTTTTTTCCATCTCTAACTTCACCTCCCTCGCAGGCACTATTTACATGTTGAATCCGCTCAAAAATGCTAGCGAATATTTTACCGCAATATATGCACGTTCTTCGATCCATTATTATTTAATAGTTTCTTCTAAAAGTAATTGTTTCTATACTCTGATTTTATAACAGGAAAATACTTCCAATTCTATAAGAGAAAGGAGTTCAACTATGACTCAAAATGTAAACCGAAATATAAGTACTGATTTTCGACGAATACAGTTACAGAAAAAGTTTCTTTTCCTTTATGTTAATAATTAGGATTGTGCATTCGAAATCAAAATTGTTTTTATTTTCAGTGTCAAATATTCTTTAAACTGGACTATAAGTAACAAACATAAGTTCCAATGTCAATCGAATGATGCAATCAGGTATTTTTATGTAGACCGCGATTATCCAGTGACTCTTAATTACGATTCCATTTTTTTTCATACTATAACGCATTGGACCTTTAACTGTCGATGTCTTCTTATATCCTTTTGGTAACGAAACCCACAATGATATTTGGTTCATATTCGAACCTTATAACTTATTCAAATTTATTTTTCAATCCATTACCGGTTTAAAGAACTATCTTGCAGAAATAACGTCACTTATTTACATGAAGATATTACAGTTTTGAAACTACAAAGGGATATATCATGTTTTATTTCTCGCACGTGCTTTCATTTCAGGTTCCGGATCTACGTTGTCGTTAAGACCTTAAGCGCAACATCGGTCTTTAAGGACATTTGTGAATTTGTCCCACAGGTCACGATTGGACCTAACAACAATTATGAATTGTCTTCTTGCTAAATAATTTTTCGTTGCCTATTTCAAGAATTATTCAGAAATCTCTTCTTTTCATCTGTGTCTATGTATATATGTTTAGAGAATGGATTTTCCTATTTATTCACCTAAAGATTTTTAAAAATGTACAAGAAGTGTTTTATATATATTAACTTTCATTTTATACAAGAGAAAAAAGAATTTTAAATATACTGATCAACACAGCATTATTTAAAATATTTCAAAAATTTCAATAAAATAGCTGTACAGAAGAAACATTTTAATAACAATAAATTTATTTTTTATAATGATAGTTGGAACAAATTATTATTTGCAATACAGTAAATTAATTAGCAATTAAAAATGTAAAGAGAAACCCATTGTAATTTGCCTACTTTGAAAATTATATTACAATATTGCATTTGGTGGTTTGGTTGCATTTTTTGCAAGTTTCTTATACTTTGACTGATATTTCTGACTGATAAGCTACTAAGTTTTTTTAAAAAGGGCAATTCATTTTATTTTCGAGATTGTCCTACATTAGTTGCACCATGAGTTCAACTTTATTTTTAGAGTTGGTATACCGTTTTTTTTTCGAGATTTTACTCTATGATGTGGTTATTGAAATTTACAAGTACTTTATCTTGAAGTCACATCTGTCTTCTCCATAGGAAACTGAACCTTTAGACTCCTTTTAACAACTTACCGCAGACAATGGAAACAATAATACTTCTGTTGTACGCTCAATTATGATTTATAGAATCTGCCAAGCTTTGAACTCGAATATGAATCTTGCTTTCTCTGAACAAACGAGTGATTTTGTTCAAATTCGTCAAAGCAATGTGAGGAAGATAAAACAATTTCCTGCCGTTTTCTCTTTCACTGTTTAAAATCTACCAAGCACTTGACTTCAAAAAGTTCAGTTCCGCCCTCAAACAGAGGGGTCAACTTTGGTTATTAAAAAAAAAGATATTCATTCCGGTGGTTCGCTCTCGTGCAGTGTTTTCCAATTTTCTGGCTTTGGATCTCAATGCACAGGTTTAATATGTCTAAAATGATCAAAAAGGTACAGAGTAAAAAATAAAATAAAAGACCAACGGAAAAAGGTTTTTTACATTCGGAGCTTCAACAACAAACAATAGGTATTCAACCTATAGTTTAAAACTTCATACTGTCTTCAACTATCTATTATTGTATTGGAGCACTGTACTTCTGTTTGAGATATAAAGAAGATTACTAATTATCGCCTTCTCCGAGATAAGAATTAATTCCATCTGTAAAGAAACACTTGTTGTGTTTATGAAGAGGATAATCCTCAGAATATCGCCTCTTCTTGAAAAGGAAGAAAATCTGTATACTTAATTATTAGGTGCATTTTCAAGGACATTTTGGAATTCTTTTGAAATTCTGAATGAAATTGACTTATTCATTCTTCTGCATATCATTTTTACGCCAAAAAATAACATCTAAACTGAAAGAAAATAAATTTCCTTTTTGTACTCCTAATACTGTTTCAATATATTTGTTTACCTTTATTATTTGTTTATTATAAATAGATTTTTTGGAATTTTGAACACTACATGCCTTTACTATGTTTAAAATACAGAATTATCTTCATGAGGAGAATAATTGGCGTCAATCAGAAAGCAAAAATGAATTATTCACTCTGCTCATACTTATTTGTAGTTTTATGAAACTATATTTGTTGTCAGTAAATTGATTTTTTTTTTAAAGTTATTTACACATTTTTCTTCAGATAAAGGTAAAAGAAGTATTCTAAAATCAAAAAGAATACTTCAATAATATAGAAACACTAATAAATGGTAAACAACATATTTTAATATAATCAACACACATTAAATTTCATAGAAAAAACAAGTTGGAAGTAAAATTAAATGTCTTCTTTTTATCATATCATATTAATATTATATATATATATATATATATATATATATATATATATATATATATTTGAGTAATGCTTCATTATTAAATTACAATCATAACCTATTATTTGTAGATAATCTCCTAGAAAAAATTCGCATAAATTGCTTAGTGATATTCTACCGCTGAGTTCTTAGATTTACTTTAAACAAAAAATATTATTTTTCATTTATTTTTTTCACTACTGTTTAAAATACTTTGAGCAATCTTTAAGTTATATTTTGAGTTCTGTTAGTTAAAATGGTTAATTTTATACATTTATTAATACTATACATAATGCTTTAAGTTTCAGAATATATTTACCTATACTTTTAATTTATATTGAAATATTAAATTTGAATTACATTGATTAACATTGCCTTAACATTATTCGATAACATTTTACAGTTATGTTGCATTTTAGAATCATATTTTACGAAATTTCTACTTTTTGGAACATATATCATGACAATGATGATTTTAGAAGCACTGATTTACTTTTTGAAATTGTGTTCTCTATTACTATTAAGTGTTTTTATTGCATAAATCTATTTCGGATAGCTTAAAATTTTATTTTTCGATACTCGGAGCAAAAATAAATAAAAAGTATTCATATTTTAAAAGATTTTTTTTGTTTGTTTGCTTTGTTTTAATTCTGTACCATTATAAGAGGGTTTTACATTGCTTTTAACTAAACCAAAAATTCATCGGCATTAGATGTGTGATGAGAATCTCGAGTGAGACGCCGATAAGACGGAATCCCAATCATGTCTAATAAGCGACATATCCGGTGAGTTAGTGAATCATGGAAGTATCTATATAGGCTGTAAAAGTCTTGATCATTCAGAGCAATATGTGGATGGGTATTGTCCTGATTAAATACAGCTTCACGAATGTTTTGTATAAGCATATTAAAGATTTGAAACAAATATAATATTACACTCTGAAACCAACTTTAGATTCCTGTCAGAAATTCTCAGCTGTAATTCACAGTGACGAAACTCGATGACAGATTTTGAAACATAATTATATTTTGTTGAACTAAAATGACGTTTATTTCAACATTTTTTTATTGTCATATTGACATTTGAAATTAAATACAGAGCGAAATTAGGGATATTAGGGAAGGATAATGTACATATAAAACTCTGTCAGTACACGAAAATGAATTCTGCGCTGCCACCTCCATTTCCAAAATTCTACACCACATCAATGGGAGAACAATTGACCTCGTCAAGATTCATCGTGGATCATCGTTACATTCCGGCTCTTTAGTGACATCAGAGCTCGAACTCACAAACACTACGAGAGTAACGCTTGCCGCGAGTCCTCTACCTTGACCACTTAACTTCCACTGAAATTCGATTACTATAATTATCGCCCTGTTTATGCATTTATCTCAAACTTTTTATACTGTTAAAAATTTGGTATGGATTGATCAGACTAAATTTGCTTCCTTTCTCTTTCAGGAGTTTTAATGGCATACTTGCCCGAAGCGGTAACCCATAAGCTATGAGTCACTCCCTAAAAGATTCCTCAAGAAATTAAAGGACTGGTTCTCGTCTTGGAAAATAGCCTCGAATGTTTTCAAGATAGATGTCGTCTTCTTTTCCCAAAATCACAGAAAAATGGAACCAGATATGTATCTTTAAAACAAAATTCCCCCTGGTCCTGGATAACTAAATATCTTAGTGTAACTTTAGATAAAAAGAAACTCATATTTAAACAACATATGAGACTCGTTAAAAAATAGTTTTATATTGAAGCTCTTAGTTTATATCTCTTTCTCTTGCTTAAATATGCATTAAGTAATTGCAATAAATTTCTTGTCTATGCTCTGATTATATAACTTATCCTGACCTATGCATGTCCAATGTGGTCTCAGAGTGCTGATTCTATAACAGAATTAAAAGAAAAATCTCAAAATAGTATGCTCAGACTAATGTCTTTATCAGGCTGGTGCATACCTAAAAGCGATTTAAACCCCATTAACTACTCCTCTTAAGACTTTTATTAAAAAGCTCTCCATCAAATTCTTTAATAGAATTTATACCTCTTCCAAAAACACCCTCCAGAATATTGAAAAATATACCATCCACAGAAACAACCCTCAAGTCCACCGATTTCAAGAAATTTTGCTTTATTAAATTTAATTTTTTCAACTTAAAATTCTTATAAAAACTAAGAAAAATACCAATAAAATCCACAAATAACTGCGAGATTAGAACCATTCCTGCACATCACCACTTTTAGAATCCTATTTACGATACTTTTTGCACCAGATTGAATAACCAATCACCCTCCTCCATCCCACAATATTCATTGCCATAGCTAATTTATCATAAATTTGATCCTCTCACCTACCCACTCTTTAAAATTGCAAAACATTATACCGAATTCAAAATATATTTCTTGGAAGTAATTTCAAAAAAAAAAAAAACAGCTATCGTTCATAATACTGGAATTAAATCTTTTCCTAACCTAGGAAATCAATTTTGTTTCAAAAAATACTTAATTTTTTTAAATTTTCAAATAAGTTCTATTTTTTAATCCATTGCTCTTCTTAAGATTTAATGTATCTAACTTAAACTCCATAATGCTTTAAATTTTGACGGTCGGCAGGGGTAGATCACCATTAGTTTTACCATCCAGATCGGGAATGAAAGTTCAAAAGTGCTTAGAGCCCCGAGAAAATAGTTTTGATGCATCGAAATAATGAGAAATTACGTTGAAGCTGCAAGTGTTCAACTACTCCACAGAAAATAGATGCGAGATTATCAGGTTCGTAATCAGTAACTCGTTTCACTGCTATAGTGCAACGTCAATACATTAAATTCCCCATCAATAAATAAAGCCATGGATTATGGGCCATTATGCGATTTATTTTTACTATCACTCTATAAAAGCACAAAGTGCGAAATAAAGGAAAATTAAGCTAAATTATTTTTAAGAATCTTATACATTTTATTATGAGATAATTAATCCCTTTTTTTTATTTCTTATCAAAATGGGCTCCATCCTTCTTACATTTTCGATTTTTATATTATGATTGTTGTAATTCAACCAAAATATTTAATGCATTAAAAGAGAAATCTAAAATGCACAAAAGTAACTTTATGTAAAATTCAAACTAATCTGTTCAGAAAATGAGCTTAAAATCAGTCGTTTCTACAAATATTTTAAATCGATGGAAGCATGGTTGATCAAATTTTAAAAAAATTATTTCACAGTTTTCCCTTCCTCAAAATATTTTCAAGCACTCAAATGAAGTTTTTAAAACTCAATATTTGCATCACGACGGATATAGTGTTGAGGAAACTTTTGAAATTTCTTCATTTCACAATAAATGGTATCAGAGAAGGAATACATAAATTTTAAATATCCGGGGAGTTAGTGAATCATGGAAGTATCTATATAGGCTGAAAAAGTCTTGATCATTCAGAGCAATATGTGGATGGGTATTGTCCTGAAAAAATACAGCTTCACGAATGTTTTGTATAAGCATATTAAAGATTTGAAACAGATATAATATTACACTCTGAAACCAACTTTAGATTCCTGTCAGAAATTCTCAGCTCAATTCACAGTGACAAAACCCGATGACAGATTTTGAAAAATAATTATATTTTGTTGAACTAAAATGACGTTATTTCAACATTTTTTTTATTGTTATATTGATATTTGAAATTAAATTCAGAGCGAAATTAAGGATATTGGGGAGAGAGAAGATAATTTTTACAAGTTTCTTTTGAAAAATTAGTATTTAGTACGGTAGCCTTTGGCTTTTAACACATTCTTATTTTTTATCTCTTGTTTTCAAATTTGTCTATCAAGGTAATCCCACAAATGTTGAACGTGATTAATATCTGGTCACTGACGAGGTATTTTGAGCTGTTTTTGAAAATTGTAGAGCAGCCATTCTCGTATAGTTTGAGCTGTACGTTTTGGATCATTATCTTGCTGAAAGACAAATGATTTCTGAAGTCCTAATTATGCAGCATAATGGCGTAGACTATCATTTAAAATGTTCAGATAATTGAATTGATTTCTTATTCCATCAGTTATTACTAAATTACACCAGCCACTGACATGCAATCCAAAACCGTAATCCAAACATCACCGTGTTTAACAGGTCATCTTCTATTCGTTGGATCGAGCTCTGCATATGATTTCCTCTTCACTTTTTGTTGTCCATCTGATCATAAGTGTTGAATTTACTCTCATCTGAAAATATTACAGAACTCCCTAAGAATCGGGACCCCTTTTACTTTCTCTTTTGTAAAAATAAGTCTCTCTTTTTGTGATTAACTTTGCATACCAAAGGTTTTCTTCCAATGTTCCGACCATGGTACCCTGCTTTATGTAGCACATAACGAATTGTCTCAGGTTTGCAACAAATACCTAAATGGTTTTCTTCATCAGATTTTATTTTTGGAGCACTATTATTTGGATTTTCCTTAATTTTTCTAATAATAACCTAACTTTCTCTAACAGTGAATATTAGTTGTTAATCAGTTCTAACCATGTTTCTAGTACTGCCCTCAGTCCAAAATTTTTCAATAACTTCTTGTAATGTAGTACAATTTTTCCCGATGCTCTTAGAGATTTCTCTTAGACACTTGCTCTCCGTTCAGTATTATATGTAAATCTTTCAGATCTTGTGACAGGTCCTTTACTCGAGCGCTATTAGAAAATTATATATTTATTTAGCGTCTAACATAGAAAATCTTTAGACCTATCCGTAACATAAAATATAATCATAAAAAATGTTTGTCTAGTCATTTAAATGACTTACATCCTGTAAATTTTCAGTTCCATACAAAATTTTGTGAAGTAAGTTTTTAATAGTAGATAAGAATATGTCTCGTAAAATTGTAAAGTAAATTAAGGCAAAGTTCGTTTTCCATTTTCTAGAAGTGTAATTTGCAATCAATAAGGAATATTCTCCAAAGATATATATATACACTCTATAAGAAGAAAAAACGACGTACCAAGAAGGAGTTGCCCGATTGTAATGAAATTTAGTAGGCAAAAACATTTGGATTGAATATGCAAATGATTAAAATTTGGTAACCAATGTGTGAATTGAGGGATCTACAACGCATCGATGCGAACTCAGCAGGTGTATATAAAAAGCGATTCTCAATCGGATTGTCAAATTTTCTGTTCCGTGACCGGCGGTTTTTGTTCACTCGTGGGTTCGATCTTTGACCGCTAAAGACCCACTGTGTAGCCATTACTGATGCATGTTAAATCTGTTGGGGCCCACAGTCCTTCCATTGGAGTGGTGTGAAATTTAAGAGAGGGTGTGCCAACTCAAGTGTCGTCCTAGTCACTTGACCGAGGTTAAGAATTATGAGATCCGTCACCAATAGCCCTCATGTGGGTTTTTTATGAAAACTAAACTATACTGAGTATCATTGAGTTGAAAGAGGCAGGATGGGCAAATGAGAGCATGACTCGTCATATGGGTCGAAGGGATGCGGCGATTTTGAGAAGCTGTCAAATAGAGGTGGACAATGGCAGATTTTAGCATCATGATGGTAGTAGTCGTTCTAGTACCACAGCAGATCGCAAGGACAGGGTGATTGTCATATCAGCAGTCACAGTGCCTGATTTACCTTTATCAAACATGAGAAATGCAACACGCTCTCAAGTGTCCATGACCACTCACAGACGGCTGATAGAGCGAAATCTACGCTCGTACCGACCACTACGTTACCTGCCACTCGTGAATGCAAACTGTCGAGTAAGATTATAGTGGTGCTTAGATCGATCAGGTTGGAATGGTGCTGACTGGGGAAATATAGTATTTTGGGGTGATTCTTGCTTCGAAATGCGTCCTGACGATCATCGAAGAGGTGTCTTGAGACTT
>BMAW01113560.1:0-29883 GCA_019974015.1 Nephila pilipes
ATTCTTATTCACCTAAGAAGAAAGGGAAAAAACGAAAAAGAATTTTTTTGTCTAAATATTTATTTTATAGTAGTTTCATTAAACGATTAAAATATCAATATCGGCAAATATATATAAAGTGATAAATTTGCGTGTAGTAGTGAGCATACTGAGAATTTGGACGCATTGGAGCGTAGTAGTGAGCAAATTCTCAGTATGCTCACTACTATGCTCCACTGCTGGCGGTGGTTATGATAATAAACTTGAATATTTCAGCATGAAACACAAAATCAACAAAAATGGCTGATACCTCCAGCCACATGGAGCTTCCCAATGCTGATTATTGGAAACTTCCTCTATAGACTCGAGATTTACATTCGTGTTTGGTAGCATATGACACTATATGATAAATTTGCATATAACATAAACAGGTTCCAAGTGTATTTTTCAATTACAATACCATCCTGCTCTATTATTTTTAATGCATATTAAAAATGTGCAAGCAGTATTAATTATCAGTTTTGAAACCTAATTGTGGGTTGTGTGAGCGATATGCATACGTCATTTCCATGGAAGAATCTGCACTAGCGCTTTCTATTATCGAAATTTTGAACCTTTTTTCCCAAATTATGCAACATCTCTCACTCTAGTAAATTGCATGTGTCTTCGATTCGTAGATCTTTTTCAATTGTGTTTTATTTTCACTCTAAATCTTTGAAACATTCAGTGTACCTGTGAATAACAATTCTCTATAAGCTGAATATAAAAGTAATTATTTATCTTTCCATATTTTATTTTAAAGACTGGAAAGCTTAAAGATTTAACATTTTTTCTTCAGAAAGTGTTTTTTTTTATTTTACAGTTTTATTTTTAAGATTTTTATTAGATAACTCCAATTTTATAGAAATGTATAAAAATGACTAATCAATATAAGTATAATAATTTGTAAGAGGAAATTGTAATATACATATAATGTGCGCCTCTAATACATGATCATACGATTCTCTTGACTATTTTATTAGAAGAATAAACCAAATTGCAAGAGAAATCGCTTATAATGATAATTATCAATTATTTTCTTAATATATTTTTCATTTCTTTGCAAGCTAATAAGATCTTCTTACCAACAGTTTGTTGCCAAATTAATTAAACTGATGATGTTAAAAAAGATATCACAGTTCCATGATATGTATGAAAGCTTTCATTATCCATTTTTATTTAGTAAGGAGAAGATACAGTAAAAAGAATTCTTAATAGCATTGGCTCAAATATAATTAATGTCATCAAACTTTATGTAATTGAAATTATATGGTAATTAATTTAAATCAAGATGAATTGAAAAAAAAAATATTCCAATTCTTTTATTTTGTTACTGAAGGGTAACAAATAAAATTAATTATTTTTTAAAAGAAGAATATTTTTATTTGAAAAATACTTGTAATAACTCTTGTCACAAAACTTTAAGATGACTGTCCCAAACAGCAGAAGGGCTCTGTTGTTGACTCATTCAAGCATCCGAAACGAGTTACACTTCAATAAAGACCAAGAAAAAGATGAATTCGCTTGAATAAAACCCCGACAATTTATTTTCTCAATTTGTTTTGAAAACATGTGTGTAATTCGTGCGTAAATAGCCAAATTATAAATGGCTGTTGTTATGGAGGTAACTTTCATTGAACCCAAAACAATCTTGTGGTTTAACTGAATCTACATTTGACGGTTAACGGTGCTACATTTTAAGTTATTTACCAATAACAAAAAAAATGTTTAAATTCCCTTGCATGATTATTTTGATTCAACTTATGTAGTTATTTTTATTAAAGAGCTTGGTACGTTTAAATGGATTATCGTATTGATTACATATATTTTTTTTTCAAAATGAACTTTTCAAAATGGATGAATGAAAGCCACAATATCGTAAAATCATATTTTTATTCTATAATACACAAGCTCAATAATTATTTTATTAGAATTCTTCAAATATTTTGCGGTTAAAATACCATGTGAAGCATTTTTGTAAAGTTGCATTTCAGAGAAAGAATTTTTGTCTTTCTTCGTTAAAGTCTTATTTCTAACTACATAAATCAAATTCCTTATTTCATTCTTAACTATTTGAGTAAAGGTATGACGAAAGCATTATTTAAAACTTTAAGTCTCTTTAAACAACTATGTATTATATTGTTTAGATAAAATTAAGCTTGTGATACGAGTACATACACATTTCAAAAAAATATAAACATATTACATGAAAACCGGAAAAGAATTAGAAATTTTAGCATTTGCTTCCTTTGAAGCATTAAGAATGCTTTTAATTACTTAATTTCACATGAAAAGAGCTACGTAAAAATTATTCACGTTCTGTTACATATATGAAAAAATATTTTCTATTAATAACAATAATATATCAAAAAAATTCATTGGAAATTATATCCAATGAGCAGATAAACTGAATTATATACATATGCTTCAATTATCATGATAATGTGTTTTCACTCTATCTAAAGAAAAACTTTCTTAACTTAGTCAATAATTGTTGTATAACAGACCACTGTTCCATTGTCATCTAGGAGCTAGAAAAGGATTGAAATGACAATTTCATTTTATATACCTGTTTCAACCATATGAATATAATTTATATTACACTGAAGTAAATGTCATGTTAGAAACACAATTCTTTTTAAATTTAAAATGCCATGATTAAATTCAAAATAAAAATTATAGTTGCAAAAATATATATATATATATATATACATACATACACATACAGAATTCAACAATTCTACACAGATCCATTTATAGGAATATTTTATTGGGCTTTTTATTACGTAATAACAAATTAACCACGCATAAAATAGACAAATTTAATAACATTAAAAAATTCTTCAACAACTGTTTGGATCATGATTATCCAATAAATTTCTTAAATACTTATATACATCACAAATATATTAAACATCTTTGCGAATCGTGATCCAATTTCAAATCCACCACACAACAATAGGTCCACAAAGTCGGCTTGTTAGTGGTCTAGCCGTGAAGAATTTATTTATTTACATTTACACAGCTTACATATTTACTCACTCTCTGGACCGTTATACTCCTTCACCATACTACTTATTACCAACCAATTGTTTGCATCTTTTTACATTTTATTACCAATCAAACAATGACTTAAATCTTTTTTCAATTTATATGGTGATGATGTGTTATATTTTTTCATTTTGAGTATGTGATATACATCTTGAAGCTTAAAGAAAATTCCGTCTTACTACTCACATATTTGAATCTTCATTTCTTTGAATTTCGTAAGTAATTTTTATATTTTGATTTGTTGATAATTTTTAGAATGATAGATTTTATTTTGTAAATTTTATCGTTGAAATTTTTTTTTTGCATTTTTTTTTGCATTTTTTTTTGCATTTTTTAATCATTGAACTCTTTTGTAATTTGGATTTCCCAATTCAGCCTACAAGGAATTATAGACTTTATTTTTGTAGATTTTATCGCTGAATTTGTTTGCATCTTTTAATCATGAACTCTTTTGCAATTTGGATTTCCTAATTCAGCCTACCAAGTCGCAAAGGGGGAAGGTTGGTACCATTGAACTAGTTTAACCCCGCTTAATCGGTCCTCTGCCCGATATTGCTTTTTGACTTGCTGGGTTCCATATTTTCATTTGTTTTTCTTTCATTGTTACATTTCTTTCTGGTTTTTTGTCTTTTTAAGTGTTTTAAATTATTCTTTCATAGATTTTCAGTATATATATATATATATATATATATATATATATATATAAAATATTGTTTGCAAGTAGATTTTCCTTCGAATTTTTTTAGTTAAAATATAATAATTATAAGATTTAATGATTGCTTCTTTTCCCCCTTCTTTTCTAAAATTTATATTTCAAATATTTTTCTTATTTTTTTCTTGAATTCTATTTTTATTTTATATTTTATTTTCAAAGTTCGGTATTCTCTTTTTAACCTTTTTTAAAACTTTATTATTTACTTTTTTTTCTTTATTTTATTTCAAATTTATATTTTGGTTTACTGTGTTTAAAATTCTGCATTAATACTCTTTCTCTTTGATAGGAGGCATTATAAAATTTCCAGTATTAGCTTGAGCAGGAAAATATTGGATTCTAAGCAATACGCTCTTGCATTGCATTTATTTAGAATATTGTCTTGTATCATTCTTTAAATCTTTTTTAATCTAGTTGATTAATATTTGGATTTTCATTTTTATTTTTTCATTGTATAGAAATAGGGTATATTTCTTTATCTTTATATATTTGTACTTGATTTTTTCAATTGCAATTGATCTCATTTTTTCCCAATTTATGGAATTTACTTACCGATCTATAATCATTTTCTGTCCGGATTGTTCAGCCTGTAGAACATGTTTAATTAGTTAATCTGTTAAAAGCTAAATTCAGAATTTATAAAATTTTCATTCAATTTTCTTGTTGGTTTTTCTCCTTCGTTTGATTGCTTTTCATGCCTTGTGTTGCACTTATTTCTGTTTTTAATATTATCTTCTTGCTATTTGTATTTGCTTCGTATTCTTTCAAATATTTTATCTCTTTCTTAATTTTTTGTTATGTAATTTCCGTTTTCTTCTGATCTAAATTATATCTTTAAATTTCTTATGATTTCTATAATCTAAAAATACATTTTGTAAGCTTTCTTTGTAATTTTTTTAAGAAATTTCTTATATTTTAACTCTTACTTCGATAATAATTTTAATTAGTTATTTCAATTATTTTATTATGATACAGTAACATTATTTTAATTAAATATATACATCACACACACACACACACACACATATATATATATATATATATATATATATATATATATATATATATATATACACCCGTCCCTCGATTTATACGGTGCTCGATATACACGTTTTTGATTTACACTGTTTTTTAAATTCAAATAAAAAAAAAATTGTCAAACTGTCAAGATTACCTTTCAGTGCGTCGAAAAATTTAAAAAAAGGCATTCTTTACGTAATCTGAAATTAAAAGGTGAGCAAGCATCTGCTGATTCAGATGCGGCACTACAATATCCACAAAAATTATTTTATTTCATACTGAATAAATGATTGAAAACACTTTGAATTTATAATAATTAGCTCAATTTTGTTTGGTTTTTGTTTTTTATTTAATTTTATATTGAATAAATGGTTTAAAACGCATGGTTATAGCTGTTTTTGATTTACACGGTTTTTCATACAAAAATTTTAATTCTCGCTTTACACGGTTTTCTCAGGAACCAATTAACCGTGTAAATCGAGGGACAGGTGTATATATTTATATGGGGAGGTGCGTGTGGGTGGGTATTTGGGAAATTTCCGAAAAAAATTAGGCGTATTTTATCTTACAATTCATTTGTCATTAATTTTAATTTCATACTTTTTTCAAGCTACAAAAATATTTTGCTAATTAAATATAGTTTGATAACTCAAAAAAAAAGGATTTTATGAATTCATAAATCAACCTGATGATTGTATGGAAAGTTTATTTCCCTTAATCATTAGTATGTTAGATGTCCCTTTTCTTATTAAATTTTAAGCTTCTAGAACTGCACGACCTTTACAATATTAAATACTTTCCTGTGTAATAAATGACAATTAGAATTACACATTTTTGTAAAATAAACTTAACAGGTAATAAATTATTCGAAAATGGTACTATTTTTAGCAGCGCTGTAATCTTTTCATTACTCCACGGTTTTTTATGTTTGTTCTACTCTAAGCTTCATCAATGCTTCTCAAAGAGAAATTTGTCCTTATGTTATTTAAAACCTTTTGAAATTTACTTTACTTCAAAAAATGTTTTAGTCTTTTAACTTCAAAGAAGGTGTTAAAAAACACAATTGAGAGAGAGTTTGATACGTGGGAGTGTATATTTCTTTTAAGAAGCATTTTCTGGAGTTGTAATAAGAATTTTGAATTTTTAAATAACCTTTGAATGTCATAGGAAATAAATGTAAAACTAAGTACGTTATTCAGTGAAATGTGGGAGGAAGTTTCCTGATAATCCAATAATGTTATTTTTGCTCATGGAATGATAACGTATATTGAGTCAGTCTACATAAAAATATGATTTATGTGTGAGGCGAAATGCTTTCTCATTTAATTTCTCAAAATATTTGATTTAATTACTCAAATCCTTTCTCATGCACTTTTGCTGGTTTTTAATTTTGTGAAATTATTTTAAAAAGCAATTCTTTCTTTCTCATTTTCTGAAATAAGCATTTTAATCGACTTTCATAATAAAATCAATATTCTAATATTTGAGATATTTTTATTAAGTAGTGTTATATTTTGTACGATGTTACCAATCTTTCTTACAATCACTGAACACAGCATTTAAGAGATTGTTAATTGAGTTACATATCCTTAAAACACCTAGTAAATATTCGTCAGTATACTAAGGTGGTTCAAAAAGTACGTGCTTTTGACGACAGATGGCATTGCTAAGGCATGTTATTTTTGTCATTGTGTCCTACCATCTTTTAGTTGGTACTGAAGCAAATATGATACTGATTCAAATGTTAGTAATGATTTTGGGAGTCTTTTCACACCAAATGAAAATCAGTAGTATTGTAAAGATCTAATTATTATTCCGGAGTATCGAAACATTTAAATTACTATGAAAAATAATCCAGATAGAGATATATTATTTATTATTATTTATCTTAAGACTTCTTTACATAATCATCATGGCCGCGGTAGCCTTGTGGTCATAGTAGCGGACGTGCTGTCGGCATTGTTTTCATCGATTTATGATTTCTAGCCCTGATGTTGCTTTAGATCGGTAGGGTATAGGGGATAATGCATGTTAAATCTATAAAGGCTCCTAGTCATCTTATTGAAGGGATATGGTTACGAACTCAAATGTCGTTCTTGTTGCTTGATTAAGATCCACAATTACAAGGTCCAACGTCTATAACCCTCTTGTTGCTTCTTTGTGCAAATTTAGTAAATTCAATCACAATGATAATATTATACAATCACCATCCAGAGTTATAAATCCATCCTAGGGTTTTTTTACCTTTTGAATGACGTCATTGTAGATCTCAGCAGATCGAATTCCGTCTTCTCCATACTAGAGTTACTTCAATCTTCGGTTTCCTGAGACCAAACAAATTAAAATTCATAGCGTTAATTTGCATCATTCTGTGCATAATAATCAAATATGCAGGATTAGTTTTATCCCGATATTTCAGTTATTTCTTAGTAATAATTATAACTTTACGATACCCCCTAGTAAATTGTATTGTTATGGTATGAATTGATAAAATTGAAATAGCCTGGGATTACATCCATCATTTGATTGTGTATCGTCATTAATAAATAATTAAATGAGTATTAAATCAATAGTTAATTATTAGAAGCTCAGGAAAATATGACAACTATATTAATTTATTAAAATTTATGAATAATAATATGAATTATAGGGGGGATATGCAATTAATTTCTCATCATATGCAGATCCCCCCTAACTCGATCTTATAATCCCTTATCCTAATCCGTTTAAACTGGATTCAATTTCTTCGTTGATGATTTCCACTCACTTTCTCAAACTTTGTGACGTCTGCCCATTCTGGGTTGCCTCTTGTGCCATAAGTAATTTCAATGTTTAAACACTAAGAATCAATAAGTCGATCAAAGAGACGTTAGAACAATAATTACATTATTTATTAACTGCTTGTTAATAAAGCAACAATTATAAATGCTCTCCTGGACAAGGGCCTTACTGTCTTAACTCAATCTACCAGTAATAATCTAACTGACTCTTACCACTAAGCCTTACTCGACTGCAACTCCGACTCTGGAACAATTGCGAAACACTGGAATAACTCAATCTCAACTTCTCGAATTACTCAACCTCTACTCCAACCTCTCTTTCAACCTCACTATCGCGACTCTCAAACGGAGTTTATATATTTCATAACTCCCCTGCTTCACTTCATTCCTACTTGTTTTACATAATCACATTTCATTTTTGTTTGGGCAAAGGTTGTTTAGCAAAAGCAATCAATCTTAATTAAAAGTTCCCAATGTTAGTGAAGAGAAACCGCGAATAGCCCAACGTCACAAGTTTAACAATATTCTCATTAAATTCCTCATAACTTATAAATGCAATACCTCAGTTTTATTCACTATATTTCAATTATGCTATTATAATTTACATAACTCACGTTTCATTAATTGGAAGAGACTCTCATTTCAAACAACAACATATAGAAGTTTTCAAGGATTAGTTGAAGAGAAATACTTGATAGAACTCTGTTATATATAATAATCTAAATTATTATTATGTAACAGATTCAAATCTTGAGTATTTAAATTTTTTAACAAAAAGTTCCTAAAGAAATATTAATTTAAAACTTTCCTGAAGTAAATTTGTATTATGTGTCTTCAATCGCTAACAAATAATAAAATAACACATAACGAATTCAAGATTATTAAAATAGAACATAAACATGGTAAAGCACAGACGGTTGAAAACTCAAACAACAAAAGTTGGAATGAAATAGATTTTTTTACCATCTTTCAAAAATTCATTACCATAGATTTCAAAAGTCCAAATTTTGTATGTGTTTGTTGCTATTTTTCTACAATAATGAACATTCGATTGATATTATTGTTTCAAATATTGATCTAAAACTTTCCCCTTTTTTAAATATGTTTATGAATAAAATTGAATTAAATTTAATTACTTATGTTTGATTTATGTTGTGTAACTTGTCGTGATCGTATTGTATGTGTGTCGTTTTATTCCGTTCTGCCGATTCTGGCTGTTCTAAGAAGTTTACTTTTATTTCCTAGGTTGAATATGTAAATATACAAAGATCAGAAACGAGTTGGATTTCCTATTTTAGCATTTAGTGATGTTCTTGGAAGCTGTAGATATATAGAAACTTAAAAAGGTGAAATTTAATAAAGAGGAGTATTATCGAATACTGCTGCAAGTGTTAAACTAACTTCCTTTGAATAAGATAATTTCATAAAATGCATTTTACAATAGAAACACGTATCTTATTCATTTTCCTGTCTATAACCTTATTTATTTTAGTTTGTGTCATTTAATTACTATACATGCTATAAATAAAATATTATTATTTTTTTCGTCTAATAATTGTGATTTTTCTTATAAACGTCGCAATGAGAAACAACACGCGGGTTGTTACCTACGGACCATGGTCAAGTGCCGAGGAGCTGACAAGCTCCTCTACAAATATTTATACCCCGATGGAGGGCTTGGGACCTCGACCAGATTTAATGTGCATCAGCACTTCTACACTGCGGGATTTTAATGGCAATAAGGTTCAAGCGCACAAATCGACTAAAGCTGTTCACGAGTCCGCGACTATGACCACTTTTTTAAAGACAAGTCTTGTGATTTTTTTATATAGTTAAATATCATGTTTTAACTCAAATACTACTCAAGGCATTTATAGCAATAATATTTTTACAATTACATTATATTGAGGTCGAAATTGTTATTCAAAATTCAGTATTATTTCAATCGTGTAATATCAAATACATCGCTAGCTAAAAGAAATCTAAACAATGGTCACGCAATGCACAACAATTTGAAAGTAGTTTAATATATTAAGATTCATATTCAACCCCCATAAGTCTTCGTTATTATCTACACCTGCCGATAATAGAAACAAATTACAAAACTTCTGGATTATTTGGGAGCAAATAATGGTTTCTACAATGCCTCTACCAACATGGAAACCATTTTTCGTCCAGATGTTTCATTCTTGTCGTAGAAAGATGAGAAAAATGACAACGCTAATTTTTAAAAAAGAGTTTCCTCTGTTATTTATCTTGCCCGGATTGATGCTAATGTCAAAGGATGAACGATGTTTACTCATGACATTATCTTTTGATATTAGCGTAGGTGAGAATGTACATTTACATCTGATTTATCTCTTTTATGTTTTTAAAAAAAGCAAAATTATTCTTGTTTATACTCCAAAATTTACGCAGCATACAGAAAATGCCGAAGTATTTTAGATTAATTTAAAATTCTTCTCCTCGTTTTTAGAAAGAATTTGGGAAAATGATTAATGGACATAACAATGATTTATTCCAAATTCTGTATGATAAATAGTTCTTTTCGACTGCTGAATATTATATCTTATTTTATACGTACATACAAGAAATGCTATATTATTTGACTCGTCGTGAGGATGAATAAGTTTTATTGTTTTCATTTTAATTAAATTTGTTTGGCAATGGTTTGGAATAAAATTTTAAGGGATTACTAGGAAAGTATGTTTCAGTTCAGAAATGTTTTTTTAAAATTCAATATTACATTTCCAAAGAAAAGTAATAACATTATTTAAAACAATTGTTCTCAATGATTTATCTAAAATTACTATTACAATTGAATTTAAAATACAATTATTATAACTATATGTTAAAATGTGGATACATTATATCAAAAGTATAAAGTAATTATTTCAGACATAGATTTTATAGAATTTAATGACTACTTGCAAAATGTATGTGTGGTATGAGAACATTACATTATGTTCAACTACTCTAAAGTAGGTACTACTTTAATTATAAAATATATAACACCAGTTATAGAGAAAGAGAAAATAAAATACTTTCAAGTTAGAATGAAGAAAAAATAAAATAACATGATCTTGCTGATCTATCTTTGGAATCGAAATTGGACTTCTCTCTAAATAATATTATTCTACAAATGTTTTCAATAATTCTGATTAATATAAATATACAGATAAAATTTTGATTTCTTTGTATTTATCGAAAATTATCACAAATTAGTTAATGAGCGTGTTATTTTATAAATTATGGTAGATACATTTAATGAATTATTTAATATATTATTGTAGGTCATTTTAATATATCGTTAGTTACTGAGGGGGGTAATGTTTGTTAAAGGGAGGAATTGAATTAATTATGAAATGGTTAAAGAGAAAAGTTTAGTATAAGATAACATGTTTCTGTTTTTTAATTTGATTTGTTTATTTTTATTGTCAAACCTTTTTTTAATTTTTCAATTAAAATTACTTTATTTTAATGGTTTATTTTTGAAATTATTTTACGAATAAAAAATGTTTTATTCAAGTAACAATTGAAATGAATAAATTCTTAATAATTTAACATAAATTAATTCTGTTATAAAGAAAGTTTGTATTTTAAAAAGACTATCATTCAAATTGTATGGATTAAATCAGGAAATTATAAATCTATTTACAAACGTGTTTTTGTTAGTAAAATTGATATTTAAAGAGCACTTACGTTTTATGTTAACTAATATTTGTATAACATTTGATATATTTGAGAAATGCTATCTGATTTTACTCTATTTTAACCAGAATTGTTTAGTTTGAGCTGGATGCAACTTAAATTTCAAGCATAAAAACTACTGAGATTCCCATACTAGCGAATCACGTATATCCAACGGTAATCGACATTCTCTCTTCCCCTATGGAACACCTTCGGGAATCAAAAGCAACTACAATACTTTTTAACAAACATTTACCAAAACAAAACCGACACCATGAGGTCTAAGTGGTTTTCCATGTTCTGAAAAAGAAGCCACTTTAAAGAAATGACGTTTCAAAATGTTGCTCCTTTTTCTTCTTTTCACTAAGCCCTTTCAACCATAATTTCATCTCATTTTCTTTCAATCCTATCTTTCACTCCATTATATCTTCACAATAAAGTTTTTGTCGATTGTTTATATTTTCTTTGTGTTGGAGGGCTAAAAAGAATTTCAAAAGATATATCCCGAAATTTTTGGTAAAAATGGAGAAAGAAATTAATCCCGAGCAATTTTGGGATCAACCTGTTGTTTTGATATGAATCTTACAGGTGGTCTTCTGTCTTGTATCTTGTTTTGAATTTATACTAAATTTATATGGAATTTCCATACGCAGTTTTAAAAATATGTAATTTCAAAAGTTAGGCTACTACAAATAATATATTCGTCTAAAGAAGAATATTCTAAAAGCGATTCTCTCCTTTCGAAGGAGAAAGCGATTCTCTCCTTCTATGTTAAAGTGACTTTTATAAAATTTAATAGGAAGTCTTAAATTTTCGTTTGTGCTATGAAAATTTAATGCAATTAAATTATAAGATCAAATAAGATATGAAAATTAACTAAATGTCAAGAGCTATATCGTGATTCTTTCTTTAAAACATTTTTAGACTTTTTATGATATTGTTTAAATTGAAAATTTTCAACAATAATTGAAACGTAACTTTTGTAGATTATATCAGAACTATTGTAGAGAATATAATTGTCAAAATACACATATAAGCAGTGAAACGTTTAATATGAGCTTTCGTAGTTTTAAAGAGTGATCAAGATAATAAGCTAAAATCATCAAGTGAAACATGTTTCAGACCTATGTTGAGAAAGGAGACTTTTTAGTGAATTTAAGTAGAATCTATTCAGGATCGAGGCCAGGAGCCCTGATTATTAATTCCCTTAAGAATTCGAAACCGATTTGGTTCGTTAGAACTACCTTATTTATATTTGCACGTTAAATCAGATACGTAAATTGGTTAATTGCTTCTGATAAAATATATTAAGAATTAAAAATTTATTATTTGTTGATCCGAATAAAATAACTCGGTTATCATCTTTAAATGGCATTTTCTTCATTTAACTATTTATTCAAGACTATTCTAAAAAGGCTTGATAATAATTGTGGATGGAAATAATAACAGGGTGTTACGACTACAGAAATTCAATACAACTTTCAAAGAAAATTATAAGATTATGTGATATTGAATTAAAAGACTATCGTATAGACCGAATAGAAAATAAATATAGTGTAAATAGAAAATATGGCACTTTTTTACAAATGAAGGTGAAATTTAAATCATATGGAGATGATTTATTTACTGGTATTTTATATTAATATTTTCATAGCAACAATATAAAAATGATTAAAGCAACTGTTATAGATATCATTTTTAACTATTTTTAGAATATTATTATAGTTAAAAAAGATGTTTTTTAGATAAATAGAATAAAATATTTTAAACAAAATTACAGCTAATTATATTTCTTTAATGTATCAATTTAAATTTTTTTAAATGAATTAAAAGGTTATGAAATAAATACTATTATTAGTATTTAACTTGAATTTTAATGCTAGAAAAGTAGCACATTAAATTTTTATTGTAAATCAACATTTTAAAATTCTACAATCTTAACACCATACTAATAATATTTTCATTTTATTAGCGAACACATTTTTGGCATATGAAAAAAATGTGTAAATAACTCCTAAAATGCAAATTGCGTACATAAAAGTAAACTTCTTTACATTATATACATTCAAACTCTGAGTAAAACTCTGATTCAAACTCTGAGTAAAAATGTAACATTAAAATTGATGATGTTTGAGATAGCAATGAATGTTTAATTTTTGCATAATAATCACGAGTTATTGAAACATAGACTTGATATCAAAAATCAAATGATATAAAACTTATTTTTTTCCATTGAAAACCTTAAAGGGGTCTCAGTGTTCTTAACTATTTGCGAAATAACAAAATTTATTAAGCCAATATAATTTGTCGATAAAACAAAGCATATATTTAATATATTTACCATAAAATATTCACATATATTTACAGAAATTCTCATATTTTCATGTGATTGTAAAGAAATCTTTTAAAATGTTATAATAAAATATAAATGGGTCACTTATTTAAAAATTAGGAAAATCAATATTTTTCTGCGCGCAGGATCCTGAAGAACGATAATGATGAAAATTTACAAAAAATACTTTTATTTAATAGAAAAAAAATCCAAGTTTTGAGATTATACATACGTTTAAAAACAGTATAAAAATGCTTTTTAGTACAACGATTTAAAAACTAATGAAATTTTTAAAAATCCAATTAAAATAAATATAAATTTGTATTTTTAATAATTTGTCAAAAACTATATGTATAAGTAATAAAGAAATTTATTTTGAACATATTTAGGAAATTTCAAACAAATATGATAAACCATGGGTGCAAGCTCAAACGTTTTATATTGAAAACAATGAATCTAAAGTTGAAACAGTTAACTAAACAGTTCGTTAAGTAAAACTTAGGTTTTTCTCATTATCTCTGGAAGTTTTGGAAATGCAGCTAAAATTATAGCATTAAAATATTCAAACAAGATGCGGCTTTAACATATACATTTTTCAAAAAGATCACAACTTTTGAAAATTAAGGGTCCTTAGATCCATTACGGCATGTATAAAATTCATCTAGTATTCTCATTCAATGCCGGAGTTTTAATATAATACAAAATGTGTTTTAATATAACCGTATAAGATCAAATAAATCTCATATGGCTCATACATCTCGTTAAAAACTGTATTTAAATAATTCAGAGCATTTATTTATAAATTCAAATTACTTAAGAAACATTAAATATTTATAAAAAATTTACAAAATACTTGTAATTATTTTATAATGTTTAAAAGTAATGGTAAAATAATGTTTAACCTTAATTCGTTCAACTATAATACCTACAAATTTCTTTTGAAGTCCTTAGTGAAATTAGCAACATAACATTTTCTTATTTAACTGATTGGTTTTAATTATATTTTTTTTGTAAAACAACAGTATTTTCTGCTGAACAGAATATTATGGAGAAAAAGGTAAAGTTCGCAAAATTAGGGAAAAAATCTAGCTATTATTTCAAATCCAAACTAATATATTCCAAATTAAATCCTTCTGAAAGTTACAATGATAATTGTTAGGCATTTATTCTTCGAGAAATCATTCATATTACAGTTATGTCAAGGGCACTGTATTACACTGAACGAGAGAGAGCAATTCACTTCAACCCTTTAAATATTTACATAAGCATTTCGTAAAATGAACAAGGAACGCTGTTAAAAATACAACCGATATAATAGAAAAAAATATTTAAAAAGGCAAAATGCTAAAAATAACTACGAATTTCACAATTACATGTTCTTTACCTCATTGTTCAACTTCAGTTATATCAAAACATTTTTAATAATCACGAAGAAAAATATTATTTTGAACTTCAGAGCATTTACACAAGAAATGAAAGCCAAAAATAGTGTCTTAATGTTTTCATTTATTTCGTCAAAATCATTCGCAAAAGAAATATTAAAGATTAGTTTTAACTTAAACCAATACCTGATAATCAGCAACACATGAAACCTCATAAATATACTTATATAGCCAACATGTTTATCATTTTTTCCTTTGCCTCCAATAATATTATAACCCGAAAGAAAAAGTTACTTGGACATTTGGATTACTTAACAACAAATAATGTTTTATGCAACGCTGTCATCAACCAGGGAATAATTTTTCATCCCGTTGTATCCCGTTTCTGTCTTAAAAAGATGGGAAAAAAGTCTATGGTAAGTTTTAAAAAGGACTCGTTGTTATTTGTTTCCCGGAAGAGGGAAAATATCAGATTCTGAACGAATAAATTATCTGTCATGTATTACTTTATAAAGTTATAATATATCAATATATTATTTTTCTCTCTCTCTCTCCTCTAGCTTTAATTTACCTTACAGTTGTAAAAAGCTAAAGTCAATTTAGTCTCGCTAAGAGAAATTTACACGCATTTAAACGAATAAATTACCAATTTTATGATTAATTCATTAAGTTTAATAGCGGAAATTTTCCTGAAATTCTAGGTAAAGGAATAATACAAGATGGGGCTATTAAATAACGAGACTGACGTAACAAAACATGTTATTTTGAGGTCACACATATTTACTTATCATCACCTTCAATATACACCCCTCCAATATCTCTACAACACTCCATACGAATCTTCCAATATTAGAAACATAGCTCAAAGTCTTCTGTCAGCTTCTTCAAGAAGCGTGCCGCTTTCTCTACTCAGTTTTTACGTACTCAAATATTGTTCCTTTTAATGCAAATTTCACCTTAAGAAACAGGTGGAATTCGCATTGTGTAAGATCCGGCGAATAAGATTGGGATGCTGTATCTAGCTAGAAACCTCTTGATAGACAATGTGAAATGAACCATCGCCTTGCCTTGGTGGATTCTTTGTCAGTTCCTACACTCTCACCAATCGCACGAATACTTAACTGCAGGTGAGATTGAACCAAATTACCCATTTTGTTCGATATTGTATCCGTTTTTGACATGGATGGGCGACTCGGGCGTGAATCCTCGTTTACTTCTTCTCGACCATCTTAAAAACGCTTAAACCACTCAAAAACAAGCACACGCGATGAACATTCATTGCCATACACTTCTTTCAATAAATTATTGTAAAGTTTACGTAGCTGTTTTTCAAAGTTTCATGTGAAATTTCACAACAATCTGCAGCTCACTTATCATTTTTCCAGTGAAACAAGAAAAAATAATTAATGCGAACGAAGACTATGGCTATATGAATTTGTTTATAGAAGAGAGAGGTATTGCATTCGAAATAGAAGGCTTCTCGCTGGACCACTGTCGGTCGCTGGCATTTGGTACATGCGTACATCTGCGTCAACACGTTTATCATTTTACTCTATGCCTTCTAAAAACATTATAACACGATTCAAAAATCTGGATTACTAAATAATTGATAACTTCACAGCAAATGTTTTCAGTAATCTCTTCATCAACAAGGAATCTTTTTTTTCATCTCGATGTTACGTTTCGTTCGTTAAAAGGAAGGAAAAACTAAAACGCTATGTTTTAAAAAAACTCGGTGACGGAAAAGGTAAGAATATCAGTCTTTGAAATAATTAATTATTTGCCATTTTACATTATATAGTTAGAAATTACCAATGAATTATTCTCGTGCTTACTTTGTCTCATAGTTATGAAAAGTAAAAGTAGATTTAGACTCGTTCAGAGAAATTTACACATATTTAAAGCAATAAGTTGAAAGTTTCATGGTTAATTCCTTACGTTTAAGGGCCGAAAATTTCACTGAGATGCTCGGTAGACTAATACACGCAACAGTTCTTTTTAGAGAATGTGAATCCGAGACATTCCATTTTTAACGAAGATTGAAGTTATAGTAATTTTCCATAAGTATTTAACAGGAAAATTCATTTTATTAATATAATGCTATTGTTAGAGAAATTTAGCAAGCAATGTTAAGAAGATTGTTGAAAAGTTTTGGATTAATTGCTGTATTTTATAGAAAATAATGTATAGTTTGTAGTAATTTTAAATTAATATTTTAGTGTTAAAATATTAAATGATATGAAATATTTCTCTATTACTTTAAATTTTGTTTTAAAATGTCTTATCTAAATATTTCATACAATTTAAAAAAATGTTTCCTCATAAAAAGCTAAGTTTTTGAGTAATTATCATTGATCTCTATATGTAATTGATATTGTGCCTTGAAAAGTTTTTGATAGCAGCTTATTGTTTTTGAAATTATAATATAGTTATTCAATTTCTTCATAATTAATTTTAAGCTAAGATATTTAATTATTAGCATTATGAGTTTAGAAAGAAATGAGAAATCAAAGTAAAAGCAGATATTAAAATAATTAGAAAAATTCTGAGATCATTTAAATACTTTCTGATGCCAATTTAAATATATCTATTATGGGCACGCTTATAAGATGCGAAATTAATATTTCATTTTGTGTGCGATAGAAAGTAAAATAAAATTTTGTATACTTTCCAATACTTATATTTATCATAAAATATCTAAACCTTTTTTTTTTAAATAAATGAAACCATTGATTCAATTGCAAAAGGTAAAAAACTTTTTCGTTAATTCCATACATAAACACAATCTACTTAATCATTGCTTTAGAGAGAATAGTGGTTTAAATATTTTCAATGCCATTTGATATTCTCGATAATACATAGAAAAATTATTTAGATTTATTGAAGAAAAGAAAGGTAATTTTTCTCTTACTTTCATTCTTTTTCTAATTTTAGTGATTTTGAATGAAGATTCTAAATTGTTTGAAAATCTACGGAATTCAAGATTAAATATTATTAAAAAACAAAATATAATTGCAACACTCGAAAATATTTTAAAGCATATTTTCCTTTCTTTAAATATTTCAAAATGTTCCATCTATTTGATAAAAAAAATAACTTGAACCAAAACATAACTTAACTATATATATATATATGAAGTTCTTAACAAAAACCAAAATAATCAGAATTGTCTCTGAAGTAATAAGCATTCCATCAATAAATCAAACAGTAAATTTCCTAAGAAATTTTGTAAAATCTTGAGATATTACTAAACTTTTTTGTCTTTTCTGATTTTATACTCCTCATTTTCGTCTCTTCAGAAAACTCATAGAATTGCTAATAAACTTAAGCTAAAAAAGTAATTTCAAACTCACACAAATATAAGAATATTCACGCTCGCATACACATATTTTGACATGTTCAACCAAATTATCTATATGCAGTACTCCCTTTTTCAAAAGATACTTCGCATTTATGTTATTGTCAGTTACGCAACGTTTTTTTGCAAGAAAACCGTTACACTAGAAAATTATTTAATGCCTTCTAATTACTTCAAAGGCATAATACAAGCTATGAGTCAAAATAGTATATTTTTTGTAGTCTTAATTATTTTGTGTGTTTGACCCTTTATTTGCATTTTATGTGCTAATTTTATAAAATTGTATACATTTTTTTGCTGTTTATATGCGAAATTATGAGGCTTATTCTAGTATCACGCAGTGATCTGGTCCTATCTGCCAGATTACGGGGAAGTGCCAAGTGAGTGAGAAAGAAAGGCAGAGACGAATTCAGTTTATTGCCTTCTTTTTAATTCATATAATTATTTTTAACATCAAACCAATTCTTCCGTAAAAACTACTTCCACTTTGACTCTGGAGTTGCGTGAAACACATAATTTCCTAAGTCCCATTAAAGAAATCTCTATTTTTTCCTCACGTATAAAAACTTACGGTTTTGACCACCTCTTGATTCTATCTTCCTTCTTTTGCTTTGTTTCTTTTACTTATTATGTGCCGTCCATTGTTCCAGCATTTTCAGAATATTTAATCTCAAAATCAACCTGAAACTATTTCACAAAGACCAATTCTAAAGATTATTTCATGGATAAAAAAGGGGAATAAGAGCACAGCATCCATATTTTACACACACACACACAGATATATATATATAAGTAAATAAAATAGTTAATAGTTACTTTACTTTTCAAACATTTCTATAAGACTGAAACTGTCCCCCACATGTACAAATTAGGGACAATCATCGTTTACATTGCAATAAATTTCCATACTTTTCTTGAATTACTTTTAGAAAAACATTTGAAAAAAAAATGTTTTATTGATTTTTAAAAAATAAGGACCAATAAACAAACATTCATGAGACAATTTGAAATTCGGGTATAAAATATAATTTTCCAACATGCATCAAGTATGTAAAAATTTTTATCAGTGTAAAAGGAGACTTACACACTTAGACACAATGAGTGACACTTTCTTTCAACACCTTAAAAAATACTTGAATCAAAACCGAAACTGATCCCTTTCGCAAACATTTATCAAAGGGAAATCAAAACCTATAAAAACTAAGTGATTTTCCATGTCTGAAGAAGTAAAAATTTTTGATGAAAACAAGGTTATACAAAATTTCGCAGTATTTTCTCTTTTCACTTAAATCTTCACATGTTCTTTGTTTCATTTATTTCCAAACACCCACAACTCAATCATTCTTTTGATTACAACCCAGAAAGTGAGTTGACTCGTAATCTCTACCTACATCTCTTCGGCAAGAAAGTTAATCTAGAAATAAATTCACATGAGTCCTTGAATCTATTCGTAAGGAAATCGAGGGAATTCATGAAGAAAAATACTTTTTAAATATCTTTCACGACTTAGCTAGATTCATACACTTTCTGGATATGGATGCATAAAATAATTTGGCTCTTGCAATGTTTAAATTGGTTCTGAGTATCCCTGTACAGCGTTTAAAATGTTTTTTTTTTAATTTATAAGTAAATCAGAATATGATACGAGTTCTCTACAATTTTCGGTAGCAACATGTATAAAAAAATTCTGAAAAAAAATTGTACATTAGTAATATTTGAAATTTAACGACTGGCAGTTTAATAGGTATAGCAAATTTATGTGAAAGTATAAAATAATTTATTATCACTTATAACAATTGTATGAATTACAAACATTATGTAATCAACTTTTGTTATTAATTTAATTAAAAAGCATATACACTTTAATTGATTTATAATAATAAGAGCTCATTTGTAAGAACATACATAATAATTGGTGACTTTTTTCAATATATATATATATATATATATATATATATATATATATATATATATATATATATAAATGGAGGAAATAGTAATATATTTCAATATAACAGATTGTAAATATTTCGTAATAAATTTAAAAAGTTACCGTTTAACAAATATGGATAAATCACAACTAAATTAATACATTTAAAAACTTATTGCTTTATAAGTGTGGATTAACCTCAAAATAAATTTAAAAATGTATAGTTTTATAAATGACGATCAATCTCAAAATAAGATTTAGTCTTATAAATGTAGATTAATTTTTAAATAAGCTTAAATATCCACCGTTTTATACAAATGGTTTTATAATGAGAAAAATATATTTTGGAAAAATTTACAACAAAGATATGTTGAATATCATTCAGTTTTTCCACGTAAAAATGTTTATTTAATAATATATTTAGCAAGTGAAAGAGAATGATATCATAATTATTTAAAAATTGAACAGCACAAAATAGCTGAAATGCTAAAATAAGTCTGTCAATTAAAATAATGTAATTCTATTTTCTAAAATATCAATGTACACAAAATAATGCTCAAGAAGTGGCTCAAAAAATAATTGTATTTGAAGACTGATGGCATTATGAGAGTCAATTGTTGTTACCAGTGGGTGCTGCCATTCATAAAACGCAGCTGAAATAAATCTGACGTTGATTCATAAGTTAGTTTCAATTTAGAAGTCATTTGCTGTAAAATGAAAATTTGATTGCGAGTGTCAGGCATCATTTTCCGTCGAATTGTCTCCTCAGTTAGATATGGATTCATCCTCATGTACCTAAAATCGAGCGAAAATCAAACTTTGGGTTGCTTCCAGTGAATCGTTTCCAAAAAAGAAGATCGTTACATCGGTCGGAAAAGTTATGACGAAGAAGTTTTAGGTGAGAAAGGCGTCATGATCACGATTGCTAGTAACTAAGATCTGTCTATTGAGTCATGATGCTTATTATAAACAAAGCCTTTCTTATGCCGCAAGCGACTGCTCTCGGAATTTCTAAGGAGTTATTGAACGACCTTCGTATGTACGTTACATCATATGAATTAAACATAGAAATATTAAGCAATTGAATAATGATTTGCAAAAAAAATCATTTTTAAGTAAATAAAATTATATTGTTTATTTAAGAATGCTTTGAAAATATTATTTACAAATATAAGAACAAAAAGAGACTCAAAAAACATTTTTATGAAAATAGTGCATTTCGAAAACAGAATTTTGTGAATTGAGCTAAATTCAAAGAAAAATCTCAAAAACATTTTACTAGAGATATATTTTATTAAGTTCTCCCATTTCATATTAACAATTTTTTAAAGTTGTACAAATATGACCTCCCCGTTGAAAGTTTTTTATCAATGCATTTTCTTTACTTTTCTTCTAAAATTTTCTAGTTTCATCAACAGTAGAGGGAAAATAGTCTTCCATAACGAGACTTCGAATATACGCAACTGTCTCCTCAATCCTTCTATGTAATTACTTGATTTTTAGACTCGTAAAATGTCATCTAAGTTAAAAACAACAGTAGTGCTTTCCTTTACTAAATTTTCCGTTTTTGTCCCATTTTATTCATTTTTTTCATTCCTTGAATAACATCCTCTTTTACTAAATGAAACTAATTAAATGTTCTTAAAATATTAAATATACATTCACTTCATTTCAGCGTTATCCATAATACATGTAATATTCCATAATACATTTATAGTACTGCTTGCAAGCCAATTTTTGCTCATCGCAAAATATGTTGTTCATTCCAGATACTGTAGAACTTAAAAGCATTAGCAGATGTCATAACATCGGAAAAGCCAACTAAACCTGTCAACGTATAGCGAAAGTAGTATGGAGCCTAATAAATTATTCAAAGATATTTTTTCTTTTTACTAACATCTTTGTAGGCATCTCAGGATTCTCTCTATTACTGCAAGAAAATTTCTCTTTTGTGTTCTTTGTACTTCTTGACAGTCTTTGGAGGGAAAAAAATTGATTTACTTTCACTAGTGTTCCGATTTCACTTTCACCGTTTCACAATTTTGATTAATTTTACAAACGTATCTTATCAAGTAACTTCAAAGGAAAGAGATGTTGAAAGTTAAGGGGTGAATGTTGAGGTACAGTTCTTTATTCGTAACAAAAAATAATCTTCGTAGAAAGGGTTAGTCTCAGGAGATTATGTAAATAATATTTTATCACAGAAAGTTAGAAAAAATTGACCGTTTAATATTAAATTATATGGCTTTAAAATGTTAATTTTATAATTATTCTTTAATTTTCTGCAGCATAAGTTTTTCAATAAAGTATGATTCTTGAAAAGATCTCAATATATATATTCATTTATTGCAGAAAGAAAGTTGCATCCAGATGAATGAAAGGTACATAAATGTCATTTAAGAAATAGTCTCGTCTTTGTTAGCAACGTAAATGATTAAAGTATCATCCGCATTGGTGTCTGAAAACACGTGACTCACCGTACCACTAAGGACCCTTTAAACAGTTCTCTGAAAGCGCGTGATTTTGATTCTAACCAGTACGTGTGGATTTAATTTATCGCTTTGAAATGTAAGATGCATTTCGGAAGAAAAACGACAGCCATTTGAATGATTAGATATATTTCGTATTCACATCGCATCGTAGGATGGCAAGAAATCTGGAGATTATTATTTCATTGAAATAGGTTCAAGCAGTCCTACATAGATTACAAGTAGGATAGATAAAGTAATTGTTTTGCAAGCGCGAAGCACACCAACTGCCACAGTACAGGACATTATTATAACAGTAAAGTCCTCTCTGCAGCATTCTCTCAATATCAGTACTATAGTACATGCTTAATGTTTCTGGATTGTTTGCGCAGGTACTATTATTTAGATCACCCATGGAACCATAATAGCAACTTCACCAAGTACTGTAGTGGTGCTTCGCAAAAGCATCATGTAGCTAAGTGGAACTATAACGGTGCCATTCCTTTTCGTGAAACCCCATTTTCAACAAGAAAACACTTATATTAATACGAGTCTTTTGAACGGTTGCCATTCCATTTGTAAACGCCTATTTTCAACAAGAAAACACTTATATTCATACATGTCCTTCAAACGGTGATCATTCCATTTGTGAACGCTCATTTTCAACAAGAAAACATCTATATTCATACAGGTCCTAAGAACGGTGTCTATTCAATTTGTGAATGCCCATTTTCTACAAGAAAACACCTGTATTCATACTGTCTGTTCTAGAAATTGTATATAATAGAGCTGTTATAACATGTTCACTTCATGAAAATTCAGTTCACTTCATGGCTTCGCTTACTTCCAATTGTATTTTAAGAAATGGGAGAGGATACACTGGAATCGATGAAATAGAATAAACTCACTTGTAAAATGGGAACAAGTAACAATAAATGTGAACTTCACAATTACATATATCATATCTCGTAGTTCAATTTCAATACCATCAAAATATTGCTAATAAATTTGCAGCAAAATAATTTCATACGATCGCAGAACATTAACAAAAGAAACCAAAGTAGAATTTGGAGCTTTATGCTTTTACCTATAACATAAAAAAGCAACGCCTGAATTATAGGACAAAATTGCGTTGACAAATATCATACGATGGAATATGTAAATTATTAACTATTGACAGCCAATAACTGACTATCTCTTGTTCAAACGTATTGGAAGTTCTGTCACACGTACCAGTGTATCAGGATGGCTTATAGAATAGATGACATAACTTCCACGTGATTTCGGTTCTGTCGACCCATGTAAGCTGTACTAATGCCTTGCAGACGGATTAGTGAAAAGTATGAGCAGGAGTTACAATTTGAGAGACATATTTTTTCTTCTTTTTTTGAAAATATCGAGTGAGTTTTATAAATAAAAATTACTATTCAATTACTTTATTTAAGAAAAAAAAAACTATTTCGAGGCAGGAGGCAATACAATTGCTAATTGCATTATTGGCCGTGTACATAAATATGTCTTTTGCGTTTATTGCAAAAAAAAGTATAACTTTGTTTCTTTCTTTCTAATTTTCAAGATAATTCCTGTTTCTTATAATTATACACAGATTCAAAAGTTTTCAAAATTCATCGAATGTGAAATTCAGTGCAGTCAAATAATAAGGTAACTTCTACGCTATAAAACTTTAAAAAAAATTCCCTTGTGAGAAACTCTTGAAGTGTATCATTAATGTAATAAAAAAATACCTTAAAAAATGAACAAAAAATATTTCTTTGTAAAACATAACTAAAAGACTTAAAACTTTGAAGAGCTAGAAGCTATTTTTGTAGCTAAAAGTTGAATATTTGGGAGACTGCAGTATCGATTTAATATAAAATAAAGTAAAAAAAATAACATTCATTATCAATATATATTTCTAATTGCTACCATAGATAAACTTACTATATATTTAAACTAATAACAGGGAAGGATAATAACTATAAAACTGGAAAAGAAACGCAATAAAAGCAACCATAAAATTTCACTGAAAGATTTTGATGCCTTCTGAAATTCGGTTTTCATTTTCGACAAATGTCTAAAGGCTAAAACTCTAAAAGACTATGTGAGAACTATGTGACTGTGGAAGAACTATGGATGACTATAACTTTGGATATGGCTATGTGAGAATTATGTAACTGAGAACTAAGTGTGATTTTAACTATATGTATGACTATATGAGAAATATGTGAGACAGAAAAATATATTTTTACGGGGTGTATTATCGTAACTCTAAAATTAATTCTGGAACACTTTAACATTTTTATTCATTTTACACTTTATCATGATAGGGATATGTAATAAATTTGCTTGATATATATTTTAGTTAAAAAAATAGAACTGAATTGACAATTTGATATTTAAAATTTACAGATATGATAACATTCTACGTTCTTTGAGAGTTTATTAATATTTATTTAAGTCATAAATTTTTTCACCTTTCGTAAGAATAAGTTGATTAAATCACCAAAGGTTTTTTGAGTAGCGTGGGTTAGTATTCATTTTCTTCAACAAATATGACATAAATTAATCCATTAAATCATCATAGAGTATTTGAGTAAAGAATATGGTTCAAAGTACATGATGCATGATGAAAATTAGAATCAAATAAAGTGAAATATTGTTTGAGATTCTCATCGAAGTGAATTGGTTAATTCTTAAAAAAAAGAGTGTCTTGAGGTGTCTCCATAAGGAAAAATCGATACTTAATGAATCGGAGGAACATGCTGCTCAAGTGATTGGACTGCTTTGTTAAATCCATATAGAGCTAAGCTTGACTTTAAGATAATTATGCATATTAATGTGGAATTCCATGGAGTTGAAACCCCGTGATAGTTAGAATGACAATTAGAGATGTTATTAAGTAATTATGATAATATCTTTTCCAGAAAGTAGTGGTATTTCGCACCATTTAGTGAAAGTCGTAGTAAGTATGGTCCAAAAAGAAATAAACACACAATATCTGAAAAGTATGTGTAGTGTCGGGGTTGGATGTGGCCCACTCACACGAGAATTTATTCAAACGTTTCTCAGCAAGATCTTCACACCGATGTAAATGAAAGATTGTTTTCTTGACAACAGCATTTATTATTTTTATTTTTATTTTCGATGCCACAAACAATCCCCACAACCCTATATAGAGGTTAAAAATGTTTCAAGAGGAAGAATGAAGAGAGTAATTAGACCCGTGGTTACAGTTTTCAATTCTGGTAATTTTCCTTACCTGTAATTTTTTTTACCTATAGTAATTATTTAATACAGAGATTGAGAATTTTTCAATAAAAGATATATATTTACTCCTATGAACAAATCCTGGAAATCTAACTATATACCTGTGCAAATTAACCGGGACAAAGCAAAAAAAAATCGCTTCACTTTAGAAAACTATTCTTCAATTCATTCTATATAGTTATTTACAGTACATTTTCTAGAATGAAGTATGCCCTTCCTTCATGGAAATGACCTCTTGGAAACGTTTTGGCATTGATTCCATTAGATTAGTTCATGAGTTCTTGAGTTCATCATCATGAAACCACACTTGAATTGCATTGTTTATCATGAAATCTTTTGTTGTACAATCCATCTTACCTAAACGTCTCTTCACAATATTCCACAAGTTCTCAATGGGATTTAGGTCAATTTTCAGGCCAACCAAGCTCTAATTCGTTCCTGTTTGAATTTGATTCTCCAGCATAAAAGTCTTTACAAGTTTTAAATGGTGATAAGGAGCCAAGTCATGTTGAAATGTTTCGTCAAATGTTTTCATGAATGACACAATCTAATGCTGCAATATTTAGTTTTGTATTTAGTGGAATCCACCATTTCTTGAATAGGAACCAAGCTTTCAATACCATTTGCCGTGAAAATTTCCAAAACATCTGCTTCAGCGGGGCTGTTGGATATGGTCCTGTCTCAGAGGTTTACAATCCTTTGTCTCACTTCTGAAATGTATTCCTGCCCAAGTAAATGAGTTTTATAATTGAAAATTACTTTCTTCCAGTCGTCAACAGTCCATGATTTGTACCTTTTTGCCAATGCTAAAATATTTTTCTTCATGGCAGGAGTTAAAAATTTTTTTAATATGTGTCCTAACCTTACGGTCAGCTTCCAGAAGCTTACACCAAACAGTTGAGCTACTCATATCAAACTCAGATGCTGAAAAATCCCTTTGAAGGTCTAAACGTGATTTCCTTGGATTAATTTTGCTGTTTCTTATTAGAAATTTTTATCAGTTTTTGAAGTAGTTTTCTGCTTGTCCCACATCTTCCTTTCTTTTTTGAGAGGCTGATTCGCATTCTTTGAATGAAGTAAGGATTCTTAAAATACTTGATTTGTCTACACCAATTGTAGAAGCTATTTCTTTAACTGTTATAGAAGTGTGATCTTTAAGAGCTATAATTTTCGAACGTTTCATTGGACTTATATCTATTTTTAAACTCGCGACAGAAAGATAGAGCAAACTCTAACAACAAGCTGCCCCATTCAAAGGCTCACAACTGAAGAATAGGTAAGTACTTCTGCACTAAAACCACTTAATTCGACCAGTCACACCCACTCTAAGCAGATGAATCTGGTTTAAGGAGGTTTACACTGTCTAAGCAGGTAAAAGAGGCTTAGACACACCTATTAAAAAGTTTATTGCTTATCCCAATTTATTCTTCACAGTATATGCGTAGAATAAATTTTAATAATTTAAGCGAATCTGGGGGAATAATTTAAAAGGACGTGGTACCCCGAAATCATCAAAATATCAACTTTTCGTTAGTTTAAATGCTTAACATCATTGAAATATGCCAGTAACACCTTAAATTTTTTGTAGGTTTCTTAAAAAGAATTTTAAAATTTTATATCAAGTATGAAGGAAAAGTAAACACAACTGTGCCGTCCCTTTCAGAATTCATCTGCTCAAGCTAGATAATAGTCGCAGGAAAAACATTAATTATAAAGTTTTCATTTTTATTACTTTGCCCGAATTCTATTGAATTCGGTTGAATTCAATAGAATAATATTTAAATAAGTGTTGAGTGATATGGAATCAAGAATTCCTTACTATTTCTCTCTTTTATTTTTATCTTGTCTTTAGAACGGTCTTTTTATCCATATAAATTTCAAAACATTTCTGTATAAATTTTTTTGCTTTGATTTTTGTTTATATTATTAAAATTATTTCTTTAAGTGTCGGATTATTAGTAATCTTTCAAAGTTACTTAATAATGACGAGTCCTAAAATGAAATGTGTTTCAACAGCATATTTCTTGCGCAATCCCATAAATATCGAAATGGACGATCATCATTGCTTTGATTTTTGATTTGCTCTTTCGAGCTTATCTGGCTATCGGTGAAGATGGTATCATCCAGCACATGGATTGGCACTTCATTTTAGGATCCTAAGTAAAATCTACGATTCGTCACACATTATTATCCATTCCAATACACTTGGGTCATTTTCAATGACATTCAATGAATCAGTACAAACATTTCTACTAGCTTCTTGTTGTTCCAACTTGGGAATTATAGGCACCATTTTTGCTAACATTTTTTGCGTGTTAAAATTGTTATGAAAAATTTGCTGTAAAGAAATTCTTTGTCAATTCCTACTGTCTCAGTAATTGCATGAATACTTAACTGAAGGTCATTTCGAACCAGATTACCGATTTTTTCCCTACTGTCATCCGAATTTTACGTAAGAGGGCGTAAATCATCTTCAAATCTGACCCGGAGTGAATCATCTTCAAAATCTTCTCTGCCATCTTGAAAATTCTTAAGCCATTCTTAAACATGTGCACGTGATAAACATTCAGTGTCATACACTTCTTTGAATAAATTGTTTGTTTCAGTAGCGGTTTTCTCAAGTTTCATGTGAGATTTCACAAATATTTGCTGCTCTATTGTTACACTTATCATTTTCTAAGCGAAACAAAAAAAAATAACTCTAATGCGAACGAAGGCTACGGCTATACGAATTAGCTTACAGAAGCGATAGGCATCGTGTTCGAAAGAGAAGGCTTCACTCTAAATAGCTCTCAGTCTCTGGCATTCTTCTCATACGTACTTCTGTAACAGCGTTAGTCTCGTTATTTAATAGCCACACATCTTATATGTCAAGCTATAGCAAAGCATATTCACTGATAATAAGCCACAACATAGTATGCCAATAAAAATTTAAGAATCCAATTAATCATCTTTAGAGGAATATTTTAAAAGCCGTTAATTTTCGTGTTTAAAAAAAACATTCCAACATTATCTCAAGGAGGATATACTTACATTTACAAAAGCAGTAAAATAATGAAAATAAGTTTTTTGGAAAGAGAGCACTCATATAGTTTCCAAACTATTGTAATTTTTAACACGAACAGCATTGTAATCGCAGCAAAAATCTTTAGTTAGTAACATTTTTTATACTAAAACCTACTCAATAGTGATTATATCAATATCGTAAAAATAATACTCCAGGAAACTACATTACATTAAACAACTATTTCTTACCGAGAATTTTTCTTGGTGTATTTGTTTCATTCACATTTCACTTCTCTAATTCTAGCAAAATAATAAAGTATTTTATAAGATCTACGTGATGAATTTACTCAAAATTTAAAACAAATTCTTAATTTTACAATGATGTTCTGTTCAAATCATGACTAGAAATAATTCTGTCTAGTAATTCTGTACTAAAGAGTCATTTTCAACCAATGAACAATAACAAAAGAAACCGAAGCTAAATTCAGTTTTATCTCTTGTTTCATTCATCAAAATCACACGATAAAAAGATATTAAATGTTAGTCTTAATCTAAGCCAATAGTCGGCAATTTGAGCAAGTGGAAGGCCTATTAATTCTCTCATAGCCAACACACAATTATCCCCCCCATGTCTTCCAATAACATAACCATCCAAAAAAAACAAATTATGGGGACCCCTGGATTACTTAACAGCAAATAATGGCTTATGCAACGCCTTCGTCGATAAGGGAATCATTTTTCATCCAGATGTTTCGCTTCTGTCGTTAAAAGATAGAAACAATGCCATTGCTAAGCTTTAAAAGGGAAAGATTATCGTTCGTTTGGCCGTAACATATATAAATATCGTGTATTGCACAAATTAATCATAT
>BMAW01113578.1:0-24492 GCA_019974015.1 Nephila pilipes
ATGATTCCTCCGTACGAAAGCAGAACGAATCTGACTTTCGAGTAGAAAGATGTTATCTGCTGTGGATCTTCTTTTACGGAAGCCACTCTGAAACGGAGAAATGCATTGATTCCTTTCTAATTGATATACGAGACGGGCATTGACCATACGTTCCAGGGTCTTACAGAGGCAACTCGACAGAGCGATAGGCCTATAGTGGAGAGGGTTCTTTGGATCCTTACCGGGCTTCAGAATAGGAATAACGATTGCTTCTTGCCACTGTCTAGGAAACACATGCTCCCTCCATATTCGGTTGAATAGGTAAAGGAGACTGACAAATGAATCCTCGCTCAAGTGGCAAAGCATATCGTATGTTATACCATCAGAGCCTGGACTGGTATTGTTAGATAAGGACAGAGCCTTTCTCAATTCCCACATGTCAAAGTCATAGTTATAAGGGAGTGGTTGCCGACACCTGAAGTTGATAGGCGTCTGCTCAGAACGATTCTTAGTCGCTAAAAATGTAGCGCTATATAAATCGGAGCTTGACACACTAGCAAAAGAGGGGCCAATGACATTGGCCACTTCGACAGGTGAAGAATGCACAGCCTTTGCAGTTTCCAGTATCGGGATAGTAAATTCCCGATACAGGGAGTTTGCAGCTTTTACCTTTCTCCATAACTGTTGACTTGTGGTAGACAATGTGATGGAAGAGACATACCTGATCCAAGATTCTCTCTGACTATGTCGCCTTACTCTGCGAGCAATCGCCCTCTCCCTTTTAAAGGCTATGAGATTTTCCGTTGTGGGATATCGTCTGAAGATACCCCACAATTTCTTTTGTTCCCTGTAGGAGGATTGACATTCCTTATTCCACCATGGTTTACTCATCTTCCTCTGTGATGTTCTACTCTTCGGTATCGCTGCATCAGCAGCGTTCACGATAGAGGTAGTGACATGTCGGACAGAGCTATTTATATCCTGATCTTGAACCATTGTACCTTTAATAACTGCTAGCCGTGTGAATAAATCCCAATCTGCCCGGTTGAAGTGGTAAGTGGGGGGACGTAATCGCACCCCACTACCATGAATCTGGGAGATCAGGAGAGGGAAATGATCACTATTATAGAGATAATTTAGAACCTCTAAATTCAGCGACGGTAGCAGTGTCGGTGAACAAATGGCTAGATCAAGGGAATGAAATGTCCTAGTGGGAGCATGGAAATACGTTTTCTCGTCGGTGTTCAGCAGACAGAGACTGTGATCAGAGATCAATCGCTCGATCTGCCGACCACGAGAATTTGTACCATCATACCCCCACTGAGGGCTGTGTCCATTAAAGTCACCTAGCAGAAGGAAGGGAGCTGGTAACTGTTCGACTAGTTGGTCTATATCCATTTGTGACACAACATCGTTTGGTGGCAGATAAATGCAGCAGACTGTGTTTAAAGTGCGAGTGTGAATTCGCACAGCCACAGCCTGCAACGATGTGGTCAGTGTAACGACGTTATGAGGACAGTTCTGGGATGCCAGGATGCATACACCTCCAGAAGAAGGTGATGCTGCATCAACATCCCGTCGTACACAATGATATTCGGGTTGTCATTTTACTCTTCAGAAAAGTCTCCTGAAGAGCAATGCAGACAGGTTGGTGCGTAGATTGTATGGATTTGAGATCCTCTAGTCTGGGTCGTAAGCCACGGCAGTTCCAGGAAACAAAAGCATTAAATGGGCGCACTGGAAGTGGAAGGTCCCGTTTCCAGGACCCCCATGCTGTCATAATCTTCGGGCGATGGGTGTAATATCATCGCATCCCCGTCAATGACCCTAGTTTTTTTGCGAGGAACGCTGTTCTTCGCAGCAGATTTTAGTTTTTGCCTCTGCAAAGCCTTTGACCTGGCCAATGGCCTAGTCTGATTAGCCTTAGCAGAGGAAGGGGTTTTAAGAATATTATTTTTTTTCGTTTGTTGTGTAGTATTAACCTTTGTAGAGGTAGGGGGTTTAAAACATTTACTTTTTTCTTTTGTTGTGGTGTCTTAGTGATTTGTTGTGTGGCAGTAAGAGGTTCGGGAAATTGAGTTGATTTAGAAACTTTCATAGTTTGGGTGGCCGTAGCAAGCTTTTTCCCTGTACGTGAGTACGGGAAGCGACTATACGTCGAGCCTCTAGATATGGGACATTTTGCAGCGTTTTTACAGTCGTGATCTCTTTCTCTTCTGCCCATTTAGGGCAAGAGCGAAAATATACAGGGTGGTTGCCCTGACAATGGATGCACTTCTCTGCAGCGGTACAGGAAGCACTTTCGAGCCCTGTTGCTGTACAGCGAGCGCAAGTCAATTGTCCCCTGCATGCATTCTTGGAATGTCCAAAACGCTGGCAATTGAAACATCTCAGAGGGTTCAATATGTATGGTCGGACAGGGAGTCTTAGATATGCTGCCTGAACAGTCTGTGGCAGGGTAGGTGTCGAAAAGGTCAAGATGAGATGCTTAGTATTAAGCACCTTACCATCTCTCCTAATCGAAATCTTCCGTACACCACAAACTTGTTGGTCCTGCATATTCTCTAAAATCTCCTGTTCCGTCACATTCGCTAAGTCCAGAGAAGATACTACGCCACGAGAGTAATTTAAATATTTATGAGGTGAAGTGGTCACAGGATAAAGACCTAAAGACTTCATCCTCATTGCAAGTTCTGCTTGAGTGTCATTGCTGACTTCCATCAATAAATCACCGGAACGTAATTTTTTAAAATCTTTAACTGTTCCTATCATTCCTTGTATGGCCTTTTGCATCAAAAAGGGTGAAATATTTAAGAAGGAATCCTCTACTCTTTTTATTACAAAAAAAAAAAAAAAACGTAACGTGTTTAAGTTCGATGTTACCCCTTTACTAGTGTCAGGTAAAGTTTTTTGTTCATTTAAAATAGCTTCGTGCTTTTCAACGCGTTCCGCTCATGTAGCATTTTTAGCCTTGGGAGCCAAAATCTGAATATCATTAGTTGTCACCATATTGCCTTAAAAAGAGAAGAAAACACGGAAAGACTTCTAGTTCGATGAGGCCTCCGCCAAACCCCGTCTCCCCACCCTTTCCTAACGCGGAAATGAGTAACCGGCGAAGAGCTTCGTTCCAATCGGACAATGTGAACTGCCCCATTACGTGCCCAGGCAGAGGCACAGTCCAAGGCCGAAGCCGAGGAGGATTTCTCGCAATGGGAGGGAGGTCACACCATCAAGCTATACGCAACCAAGGCTCTCCCTCTGGGAACATTTTGAGGATGACGTTCCGAAACTGTAACCGACGGCGCACGCAACTCCTCTCCTCGCACACCCTTCTCGAACCAGAACCCGTTCCAAACATGCCCATGCGGTCTCCCACTAGGTACCTCCGCATGAGAGGTAGTAAGGCCCGTATTGCCAGAGCTAGGCACGCAGGAGATCGACATTGATACGCCGTCGGCCTTTTAGTGTGTTAGTAGACACCACAAGGATTTTTTTTTTATTTTAAACGTTTTTCTAATTTTTTTTTTAATTTTTATATTTTTCTAACACAAGTGTTATCACACACACATAGTTATTATGAAACTGAGTTAGTGAAAACTGTTTTCCGCTTGATATCACAAAATATCAAGCGGAAAATCCCCCAAAGCAAAACGCATGACGGGAAAAAAAAGAGGGGGGAGAAGAAGAGGAAAAAAAAGATCACTGAGGGACCTCGGGGTTGTGATGCCCGTACTCATCTCAAGAAGATGAGCCCCCCTGAGGGGAAGTGATTAGTTAATCATTAATCTTCTTAACTTTTTAATGAAGAAATATTCATGAAGTAATAAGATTAACATGTATATAATTACGATGAAACGGATTTATAGAGCACGCAGAATGTAATTTAAAAATGAAAGCAGTGACGCTGAAATGAAAAAATATATACATTTCATTTTATTTTAATGAAAATAAAGCTTGTCCAAAAATCATCCCCTATCGAAAAAACTCTTTCAACTCCTGCATTAGTTTTAGGACAGCACAACGAAAATTCAACAAGAATAACTAAATTTTCATATAGAATGTGTTCATTGTTGAAACGGTTAAATATTTCCACCCATCTTTTATCAATATCAACATACTGATTTTCCCATTGTTCTAATTTATCAGAGTTTAAATATACATTCAGTCTTAATTTTTTCAAACAAACAACTGTTGTCGATTTTAATATCAGGCATTTCTTTCGATAAAAACTCAACACAATTTTCAATGCCTGCCCAATTTACTTGCGACGAAGTAAAAAACACCATTGAAAACTGTTATTTCCTGTAATATTTGTTTCAAATCATTCTTCAACATATTGAAAAGACGTTTGGTAAAAATTCTGCACTTACTTGGTAAATTTTTCCATTATGCTCAGATTTAATTCCTCTAAGTTTGACAATTTCCTTTTTATTATTATAGGAATAAATTTTTCTTCAAATCGTGATGATACTGAAGAACAAAATCGTTCAAAATAAGACTATCTTCTGCAGCTGAAATATATTCACCTTCAATCTTTTGGTTCCTTTTGTGGAAATAGATCCCTGATTATGTACAAAATACATTAATATCTCCTATAATTCATAATAAAAAAAATCCAGATTTTTTTTTGACAACTGACTAAACTTAAAAAATATGAACGGAGAGACTCATATAATTGTAAAACACACTCCATAGCAGGTATTATAGAGAGAGCCATCTAACTTTTGAATATCCTAAAAAATTTTTGCATTCAACATTTGCGTAACATTTTCACTGCATCTCTGAATACAAATATTAACAGATTAGTTTTAAAATATCGAAAAGAAGGACACTTTTCGAGGAGGGACAGAACCTACAAAAAGACTGTCCTCCCTTAAGGAGGGTGATTGGTCACCTTGAGAATCAGAAACCTGAACAGAAATTTGTGATTTAACATTTACTGTTGAATCTCCTATACTAGAGATAGGAATAAAAGCTTTTTGGTTGTTTTTTTAAATCTCAATAAATAAGCAGCATCGGAAGTTAGGAATTCTGTGAGGCTGAATCAAGAATGCGGCTAAAAGGATATCTTTCTCCGTTTGTGGCTAAAACAAAAACAAAAAAAAAAAAATCCCAAAATGTGTTAAAACGTGTTTCGATTTTCCATCTGTTGCGGTAACGGTAACGGCCAAAATTACGAGGTTCCTATTAAAAGTATTAATTTTACCCACTCATCATAATTAAAATAAAGTTAATATCTTAATTTAAAAAGTTTTCATAATTAATAATTAGCTATCTAAAATTAGGATCAAGGCAAAAAAAGCCTGGGTATTCGATAGAGTGAGGAACCGCCGAAACAAACTTGGAGTATAAGTTATGAAAGCTCGCATTGCCATTGGACGCTATGGCCGTAAGTTAAACAGCGTATATAGTAATGGGCGGAGAAGCAAGAAGGGTCATCATCTATTCTTTTTTCATTACTGCACATTCGATTTCCTGCTTCGTTACGTTGAAGACGTGCCAAACTCTGCCTCCTATATTTCATTGTTTTCTCCTCTCCTGAACTATTTATCCTCTCCGCGTGCTATTATTAAGCAGCGGAACTATTTCTAGAACTATACTAAGGGAAAAAAGTCTTTTTCCCCAACTATTATTCTCAACTGACTATATTTTTCAAAACACTTTTTTCTTACCCTTGATGGGGAAAGAAATCGTTCATTCAGTAGAAATCTCCAAGGATATTCACCATGACTGATATGATGGATTTCGCCAGTACCCTTTCATCCACGGAACTATCAACAATGCTACCAAAGGAGGTAAGTGCCAGTCTGAGCTCGCTATCTCCGCTTAATGCAGATCAATGCAATTATATCATATCGCTTATTAAACCTAATCAATATAACTTGCTTTCTAACGCTATCGCCAATATACTAAACGCTCCTGGATCAGATGAAAATCTGCCCCTAGTACAACACAAAAACCTGCTAAAACTAGAACATACACTATACCGCGCTAATGTCCAAATTAAATTTGATGAAGCTAATGAAACCATTAGCAAACTCTCACTTGAAGCCGAAAAAGTCCAAAATCTGAAACAAACACTCACAAATGAAATGGAAACACTTAAGGAATCGCTTAGGAAAGAAATTCTCGACTCAATTAAAAATAACCCCCAAGACGATGGCTTTGGGACGGTAAATCGTCGCAAAAAAATTAAAGCAAAGGATGTTACCCAACACTACAATTTTAAATCTACCCCTAAATCCATGGAAAACATCCCCACTACATCTATGCCACTTACTAATAAGTTCAATAATCTAGAAATTGAAGAATCCATGGAGCAACAAACTACAAGCTCACCTAAAATCCCACCGATAATCCTAACCAAAGTAAAAAATCCTAATGAGATTATTAAGAAAATTAATACCTTCACCGACGAAAAAACCGTCGGTCAAATCAATGGAACCAACCTAAAACTAAACCCCTCTACAATAGACTCACATCGCTCAATACAAAAACACATCGCTGACAACAATATCGAGGCTCATACCTATGAGCTTCCCGGCCAAAAATTAGCAAAATTTGTCATTCGAGGTCTCCCGGTTGACACGGAACCAAAAATCATAATAAATGAAATGAACAACTATGGCTGGCAAGTAGAAACTTGCCACGTAATGAAATCCAGAAAAACAAACCTTGCCATTCCGCTATTTTTAATTCAGGTTCCAAAGAACCCTAAAAACGCTGAAATTTTCAGTATCGATCATATTGGATATTTGAAAATCAAAATCGAATCATTAAAAAAAAGGGTCGTTTCCAACCAATGTTACAGGTGCCAATCATTTTTTTCACCATTCGAAATTTTGCTCCCGAGCTCCAAGATGTCTCAAATGCGCCGAGAGCCATTTTTCCAGCCAATGTCTTAAATCAAAGAACACCCCGCTACATGCTGCAACTGCGGTGGTCCTCACACCGCAAATTTCTCAGAATGCCCCCAAAACCCATTACATTTGAAACCCTCCCCACCTCCTGTTGTAAAGCGTGGGAGGAAAGAGCCAAGAAAGCACACAACACCTACACCTGTAAACACACCCTCCCCTGCACTGCCAACTCAGACTACCACACCTCCCCAGTCCCCACCACTGAAACAACACCCGAATCCTCCGGTTCTTTCGCGTCGGACTTCAAAGATCTCCTAGAACTTTTCAACCCCAAAAAACTCATCCAATCTATGACACTTTTAAAAACCATCAGCAATGACTTAAAAAAAACCAATGATACGATTAAAAAGTTTGAAATAATTTTTGAATCGATTCCAAAACTTCTTGACATCTGGAAGTAAATTTCAACGCCCCACATAATCCCCCCCTAACAATAGTTAGCTGGAATGCCAACGGCCATTAAACAAAAAATAGACGAATTAAAAAACTTCATAACAGACCACAACCCTGACATCGTCGGCCTCCAGGAAACACATTTCAACGCCCCAGACACTCTCCGCATTCCAAATTACACAATTCATAGAACAAACCGTCTCTCTCATAGAGGCGGCGGCACTGCTTTAATCATTAAAAACTCCATTCCTCATCACTTAGTCTTTAAAAACACATCTACATCAGAAAACACAACAATACACATAGAAACTCGCGATAATAAAAAAAATCACAATATCATCCGTTTACCACCCTCTCCAAAACACCGTTAACCAATCAGAACTCGCCTCCATTCTCGAGGATAATCCTAAAGGGATCATGTTTGGTGATTTTAATGCCAAACACCCCTTCTGGAACAGAGGCAGATCAAACAGATCAGGTCGACTCATTCACGAAATGATTACTTCAAATAACTTCCTAATCTCAGCACCCGATTCACCCACCCACTTCCCCTACAATAGTCACACCAATTGCATTATAGACTTTGGTATACTCAAAAATATTATTAACTGTAATTCCGATAGCCTCACTGAATTGTGTAGTGATCACAATCCAGTCATTTTCGAAATTTTCCTTGAAAACCTACTCCCCTCCCCCTCCGTGCTCTCACCACCACTAACTGGTTCAAATTCAATAAAACCATATCGGAACTGCTGTGCGGATAAACAATCATTAATTCCATATCTGGTATAGACTCCTCTATTCAAAATTTTACCCTAAAAATGCAGGATGCTATTCATACATCCAGCATCCCTAAATCTATAAATACCCCCCACCTCCGCCTCCCCCATACATAATTAACTTCAAAGAAAAAAACAGACAAAAGAAAATATGGCAAAACTTCAGATACCCCCCCCCCTTTTAAACAAGAATTAAACAGACTACAACGAAAAATTAAAAAAGAAATCTATAAATTTAAAAATAAAAAATGGGAGAACCTATTTCAAGAACTCAACATAGAAGACCATAGCCTATTTGAAATGAATAAAAAACTATCTAAAAGATTTCAACCGATTCCCCCCCCCTCAGTGGCAATTCCGGTTTGGTTCATTTAGACAAAGAGAAAGCTGATCATTTTGCTCAGTCTCTGGAAAACTCATTCCAAGAGAATTCATTTCTATACGATGACACACACATTGAAAATACAGAAAACATTGTTCAAACCTACATTGCTTCACATTTTAACACCTCTTTCAACCCATCCCTCACATCCCCCAATGAAATAATTAACATCATCAAAAATCTTAGAAACAGAAAAGCCCCCGGGCAGGATGGCATACACAATAAAGCATTTAAATCCCTTCCCATACATTGTATCACTCACCTAACCAAAATCTTCAATAAATGCCTCTTACATGCTCACTTTCCTGACCAATGGAAACATGCGGTAATCATCCTGTTTCCAAAACCAGGACTTAACCACGCCCTCCCTAACAACTACCGACCAATCAGCCTCCTCAACACCATATCCAAAATCTTTGAGAAAGTCCATCTCACTAGAATCTTAGATTTCACCCTACAGAACAATATTTTACCTGATGCCCAATTCGACTTCCAACATTAAACACAGTACCGTTCATCAATTGCTTCGTGTGGTCAACATCATCACCGAAGGATTCAATCATAAACAAATAACTTTAGGAATTTTCCTCAACGTTCAAAAGGCCTTTGATCGTCTCTGGCACGATGGTCTTATTTCAAAATTAATATCACTCAATTTTCCTCCCTACATTACTATCATCATTAATTCTTTTTTAAAAAATAGATCATTCCAGGTTAAAATTAATCAGGCTTTATCTTATACAGGTAAAATATCTGCAGGCTGTCCTCAGGGCTCTGTCCTCTCACTTTCCTGAAACAGACTCACCCTCCCTCTACTCCCTCCACACATACGATTTCCTACAAACTAAATTCACAAGCTTATGCCTATTCGCGGAGGACGCTACCATCCTCGTCCAATCCCAAACACAGCTCTCAAAAAACTCCAAATGCACCTCAATAAAATAGAGAAATAGCTCACACTATGGCGCATTGCAGTAAACACCTCTAAAACTAAAGCCCTTGTTTTCCGCAAGGGAACCGCTCCCCCCCCTCCAAGCAACTCAAACTTTTTAGCGATAATATCGAGTGGAGCACCGACGTTAAATACTTAGGTGTTACACTCGATACAAAACTCACTTTCAAAACCCACATCTATACCATTAAGGAAAAATGTTGGAAAATTTTTTTTAATTGCCCGCCTTTAATCGGAAGACGATCCTGCCTTTCGCTTAAAAACAAAATCCTTCTTTACAAACATGTTATCAGACCCATCATCCTCTACGCATCCTCTATTTGGAGTCATGCTGCTATATCTCACATAAAACAACTACAAATCCTACAAAATTAATTACTAAGAATAATAACCAACGCCCCTTTGTATGTAAAGAACACAGTCATCCATAAAGATCTCCACATACCAATGATCAAAAAACACATCGCCTACCTAACATAGCTAGACAATTCTTTAACACTATCCACTCCCACAACAATAACCTTATACAAGCTCAAAAAATTTTCACCCATAATAACGGTTTCCACCCTTTTCTTTATGAATCTTGTCAAAATTATTTTAATTTATACCCTCCATGATCCTATTCCTAAACACTCGATCCACCTAACACCCCACTTCTTGCAATCCATCCAAAAGAACCAATCGCACCACTCACAACCATAAGCAATTACAACCCGTTTCACCACATAGTAACTCCAGACTCTTCCAAATGACTACACCAAAACCACCCTTAGAGACTAGAGAACCTTATTCTGAAAACCAAATTTCAGTAGTTAATTGGGACATTCGATCATACTTCAATATAATCACCTCCCCCCCCCATATCCCCTTTATATCACTGGAAGAGGTTTGCGAAATAATTCTAAGCATGGATCCTTACAAAGCTCCGGGAGAAGACAAAATCAGGAATTTTGTGCTCAAGTTTCTGCCTGTTAACGCCATTGCACACCTAACGAAGTTCTATAATAAATGCCTTCGGAAAAATTCTGGCAGGATGTCCGCAAGGAGCGATTTTGTCTCCCCTATAATATGCCGTGTACACAGCGGACTTCCCCACCACGCCAACGGTGGAATTTTGCCTATTTGCAGACGACACGGCCCTTCTCAGCCAACATCGAAACGCTGAAACTGCAATTAAAAACCTGCAAATCTTCCTTAAACGACTACAATCCTGGTTCAAAAAATGGAGAATTGCTATAAATACCAGTAAATCCACAGCACTGATATTCAGAAAAGGTATCACAAGAAGAAACAATAGCCCGGACTCATTAATCCTCTTCAACAACCCTATCCTGTGGGTCACCGAAACCACATACCTCGGTGTCACACTTGATAGAAACTTACGCTACACCTCTCACATCAACAAAATCTGCAAAAAATTTAAGCAAAAACTCTTCCAGCTCCAACCCATACTAAAAAGATCCTCCAAGCTCTCTTTAAAAACAAAAGAATTATTTATATGCAAAATCTCCAACCCATCCTGTCATATGTCTGTGCCATCTGGGGAAATACCAATCAAACCAATATCAACAAGCTTCAAATCCATCAAAATAGAGATTTTCGTCTGATCACCGGTGCACCTGTCTTCATTCCAAGGCGAATCTTGCATGACGAACTCAACATTGAAACCATCCCTCAACTCATCAGAAAACTAGCAATAGCCTTCTACAATTCACTTGAAGATCATGAAAAACCCACCATCAACTCGTTCAAGATCTATTACCCAAACAGGAACCAGAAAACCACCGGCATCCTCACAATTCATCCACTCGATTTTCTAACATTTGAATGCAAAACCCACTAACAGATGGCGCCAAACTGGATTCCACTTCAACTCATCTTATTCCTAAGCATCACAACTCATCCTATTCCTAGGCATCACAACTCATCCTATTCCTAAGCATCACAATCCCTTCAAAGAAGCCTCCAAAGACCGCAACCGATGCACCTCACACGGGTCGGTAGGCTTCGGAGAGCGTTGCTCTGCGCAAGCCTAACATGCCGCCACCCATGCACTTCACCACCGCTGCTTCTTCCCCGACTCAGTCGCCCTTCTCGACACTTTCGTGTCTCCCTCTTCTTTCCTTATTACAGAGAAAAATATCCTCTTCGTTAGGATTGGCTCTCTAACAAAATATCAGGCCCTACCAAAACAATCCCTCCTTACGCTCCATCCATTTGAACCAATAGGGAAGTTTCCTACCGTCACACATACCATTTCGTTCTTCGGCGCTCTTCCACCGTAGCGCATGCCTTCCTCTGATCCAGGACGTCCTTTTCATTTCTTCCTCTTTTCTTTTTTCCTCTTTTCTTAAACTTCCTACATCTCGATTTCTATTTAATTCAATTTTTTATCTAATTTTATTTTATAAAGAATCAAAATACAAAAAAAAAAAAAAAAAAAAAAAAAAAAAAAAAAAAAAAAAAAAACACAAAAATTATACATAAATTTCATTGAAGGCTTCAGGTCCATAAAGGGCTCTGTCGCACCTGAAATGAAAGTTATTATAATAAAAAAAAATAAACAAAAAAATATTTAAAATAATTTTTTTTCTTTGAATTTCAAAGAAGAAAAAAAAAGAAAACTTTTTCTTATTATTTTATCTATCATTCTCTTTATTCCTTCTTGCTTCTTTATTTTAAACTAAACGCCTCGGCGCAATGTAATCTGCTTGTTCTTTCTTCTTTAAGGATCTTTTGTAAAAAAAAGATCAAATTGAAATACGAGTAAAAATGCCTGCCCAGGCTAGAGCACTCAATAAAACCATCCGAATGCTGCTGAGAAGGACCATCTGCTGCGTTAAAAAGAGTATTTTTTTTATTTCATCCGAAATCGATGTCGGGCTGCAAGACAGTGAATGAGTCATCCTTAAGCGTAAGAGAAACTGCATTCGCCATAACATCCGATGATTTTTGATCTAATAAATTAGGAGTAAAAGAATTCAATTTCATAATGAGTTGCTTTGCTTCTCCATATAAGAGTAGGCGTTATTCGTAGAACTAAAACATATACTGCATTTTCCAGAACTGATACAATTAGCTACACAATGGCCTGGTACAAGACAGAAAAAGCACAATTTATATTTTTTAATTCAGAAAATCTATCAGATACTGGTAATTCTTTGAATTTTGCACGACGATAAATTGAGTGGTTTTGTTTCCAAATTACACAAATACATGACGCAATAGAGTTGTTAGCTAACAAAGTTTGGGAACGAATTGGTGAATTAGAAATAGTGGATAGTTTTGGCTGCAAGCAAAATTAGTCTTTTGAGTCCCTTCGAGAATGCACGTTCTATCTTCTAAAATGTTATGAAAGAGATTCAAATTTAGGAACATCATTAGTTTTGAGAGTAAATTCGAATTTTTTTCTGGAATTCTGATCGATCTTTAGAAAAAAAAAATATTAAGCAGCAACAATACATGAAAAATAAATATATTATACCAAATTGTTTTGTTTTCTTATTTCTTACTAACGACTACACAGGAGATTTGCCATTAGAAAAAGGTTAGGAGCCACAGTTTTAAAGTGTAAATATATTAGTACAAGTCTATAAATGTCCCTTGAATTTGCATTATTGTTCCTATCATATTAGAGAAATGCTTTTTTTTTTCATTTAAAACACTTAAAAGTAAAAAAAAAAAAAAAAAAAAAAAAAAAAACAGTATGTTTAAAAAAAAATATTTTTTTCATCATACATGCATTTAAATAGCATAATTTATGATGAAATTAGTATTTTATACATTTTCTGTAGAAAAGGAACACGCAATAAGGTAATGTCTACAGTTCTTACAATTAAAATTTAAGAACTCTTCAGATTTTTTTTTTAAAGACGTTAAATATTAGGCATAACTTACAGTTTATCAGTTTTTTTTAAATCCAAATTATTAAAAACTGAAATCAGGGAATATTTAATTATATCCATTTAAAAAATCTTTGTCTTGTCATTTAAGAATACAAACTGATAAAATGAAACTGATTTTCTTTACAGAAGCAAATTTGAATCACTCATCGTAAATGCATATAAAATGAGTAATAAATAGTGTTGGTAAAGTAATATATATTTGAAAGTATGTTTTCTATTATTTAGCGATTTCGCGTAATGTTAACAATGAATAGAGTGGAGAATAGACACATTTAATTGCATACATTTTCTAGAGGGTGAGTTAACTTCATTATCTGACCTAGCTTTTGAGTACAAGATGCACTAAACAATAATACAAACAATATTGGAAATTTGATGCAATAAAATAAACTTTGCTACCTTTTATAATAGGTACTTCCAATTTATTTTTGGAATCTGTTTTTTATTATCTGGAAGTTTTTAAAAAAATTCAACATATTAAATCAAAATAACTAAAAACTCATTTTTGAGGTGAAAACAATAGTTAACGTTTCTCAAATGCAATATTTCACTTATTAATTATGAAAAAAAAATTAACATTTTTCTGAAAAAGTTATACGATAGAAAGCTATAAGATGCCAAAATCATTTCGATGAAAATGAATTAAATTTTACTACACAAGTTATATTTGGTAAATAAAACAAAATTTTTAAAAACATAAATTGTTCTATGCAAAGTTTCATAAAAAAATAGATTTAGCCACCAAAAATAATAACATTATTTAAAAAAAATATTCAATTAAGTATTAGACTTAAGGCAAATAGGATAAAATATTGAAATGGACAATAAGTCTCTATTAAAATATTAAAATTAAAGTAAATAATAAATTATTAAATTGAATATATTTTAAGTAAATGCAATTAAAATGAATACACGATAAGTTATTGAACTGAATGTAATTTTGGTAAAATGTAGTTTAGTTTTTATTAACGTCGCACCAAAAGCAACACCTCGTAATTTTGAGTCTCGGTTAAGTGACGAGGACGACACCTCCTCTCCAAACTCCCGCACCACGCCAACAGGAGGACTTTGGGCCCCGAAAGATTTAACGTGCATTAGCCCCGGCTACACAGTGGGGCCAAGGATCGAACCTGCGACCGAACGAAAACCGCCGGTCACGAATCCGAAACCATGACCACTAGGGTACCACAGCCTTAGTAAAAAGTAATTATTGCTGACGTGAAATGCAAAGAAAAAAAATTCACATGCATTTCACACTTTATTTTGAAAATTGCCAGGTGATGATTTTACATTACCAAACACAATAGCCCCTTTGGTGAATAAAATATATATAAATTGTTTTAATCAAAATTTTACAAAGAACAGATTAAGCCACTAAAGATGCTAACTTTTTAAAAAATAATTAAATTGTTCATTTAAATATTAGAATTAAAGCGACCGATAAAATATTGAAATGGACAATGATATTTTTTTCAGAAATTAAAATTAAAGCAAACAATAATTTATTAAATTGAACATACTTTCAGCTAAATCTAATTCTGTTGCCCTAAAATTAAAATAAACAAGTTGCGTGCATTTCACACTTAACACTTCATTTTGAAAAGTGGTCAGGTGATCAATTTATACATTACCAATCACAATAGCCCCTTTGGTGGTTAATTAAAATTAAAGGGCGAACCAGCTAAATTTAAGATGTTATTCTTTTTACAAACGCAAATGAAATACTTCCTCATTATAACTACCAAATTAAATTAAAAATACTTAGAAATTCCATAGTTAAAAATTAAGCTTTAAAAATCATAATTGAATATTCTTAGTACGGATGCAAAAATTCAAACTGAATTTCCAATCACACAGTGGACAGATAATAAGATTTATGTATTTCTTAATCTACATAGTTTCATAAGAAAAGTTGATAAACATAAATTTTTAAATTTAATATTATATTAAAATTAAATGTTAGTAAAATTTAATTTAAAAAAAAAAAACATTGTACCAGCAGTAAAGGTGGAATATTATATCAATAGAGAAATTTAAGAGCTTAGAAACTGAGATTTAAAAAAAAAAAGGATTTTATTAGCTATAATTCAATCATACATATTTGAGGGGAAGAGGAAGAAATTAGAGTAATTCCTGTTAAAATTGAAATGTATATTATTTTATTTACCACGCCTTAAACATGTAAAGCAGTGCTCCGCAACCGGTGTGCCGCGGCACACTGGTGTGTCATGAGCCAGATACAGGTGTGCCGCGGTCAAATACATTGTATTTGACATTTTACAATTTTTCATCATGTATTTAATACACAATGACAATTTTTTTTCATAATAATGTCTATTTTTCTAAATATATTATAGAATAATTATTATAACTAAATAATTATTCAATGGTCCTCTGGTGAGAACAGTTGAAAACTGCACAGTGTGTTGTGTAAACACCAAGGCCCACCAAATTAATCATAGATAAAGCAAAATGACCGTTATGCGCCTCGTTGAAGACTCATGCGCATGTGTTATTTGCATTTGCGCGTGGTACATCACGTTCACTCGTATGTCATTGTTGTCACTATTTTACAACACAAAGTTAAATAAACACGTTCCTACCACTAACGATAATTATTATTAATTATCTTACTGAATTATGTATGGTTAATGTTCTTCGTATAAAAATTTTTAAGTTTTATACCCCTTTAACCTTTTCCCTTCGGCGGTACATATGCTGTACCATAAAAATTTTGTCCCTTGACTTCGGCTTCTGTACAGATGCTGTACCAAGCGATTGAGAGAATATTCCCCCCCCCTTTTTCTCAGAAGAAGTTCTCCGATGCCTTTGTCACTCAGTGTCGCTTTGTCCGTAATTGTGTGGGGAACTTTTTCGCCTATATTATCATTTGCGTGAGCATTTCAAATGGTTGGCGATGTTTCGAAACAACAACTTATAAGGCTAAAGATATTCTCCATTCGATAATTTTACGCTGTCCATAATAGAAGAATTTTTCTTTTCTCGGGTTTGTTTCTTAAATTTTTAAGAATGCCTCAGAAATATCTCACGCAAATGGAGATTGAAATTGTTATGAAGAATTTAGATGAAGAAAATTTTGATGATAGTGATTCAGAATGTGAAAAATTAGAAAATACTATTTTGGGAGATAATGTGGTTGATTTGGATACATCAGGGAGAAAGCAGAAAGAGCTTATTTTCATGGAAAGAGGTCAATGGATCGGAAACGTAAAATGTATTACCATTTTTGGGAAAAGTCGGGTTAAAAGTTCATACCAGCAATTATAAATGCCAGCATGAATATTGCTGTTTTAAAAGCGTTTCTGATATTTAAGTCAAATCAAACTTCGTCAAATTTCAGTTTAAAAGAATTTAGAATGAATTTAATAACATCTTTGATAGGAAATATAACTCATAAAATTGCAGAGCCTTCAGTGACACAAAAATTGAAAACAAAGGATACAAAATTTTCTCATTGGTCAATTGACGAAAAGAAAAAAAGACGATGCGTATGTTGTGCTAAAAAGAATTTACAAAGAAGATCCACTATAATTTGTAAGGCATGCAACATGGCTCTTTGCACTGACCAGAACTGTTTTTGAAGAATATTACACAGTTTATTTAAAAATGACACAACACAGAAATAACAGAAAAGAAAAGATAAGAATAAAAAAAATAAATTGTACCTATGGAATTTCAATGGGCAGGGAAGTTAAATGGAGAACAAACAAACAAAAAAAAAGGGCCTCTTTTAAGAGCCAAAATTTTTTAAAAGAAGAACTCACTTTTTTACATATTTAAAAAAAGCAATGCTTATAACAAATTTTTCTTTTTTTTAAAATTTAAGATTTCAGTTAAGCTTCGGGGCAAAAATTCTTCTAAAATTAAAATATAAATTCATGTTTTCTTCTTAAGATTAAAATTCAGAAAAATATTTTTATCACAGCAAAAAATATTATAAGTTATTTTATTCGAATTTATAAGAAATTAGTTCAAAGTTTTGCCTCTGTTTGCCGTATTTTCGGAGCAGGTTATCTTATGTGAGTACAGAAACTTTTAATTTAAGAAATTTATTTACTAGACTTTCATAGTTATCATAAATTTCTTTATAATTATATTAATTAATTATTCTTAAATATTAAATAATTTTAAGGAACAAGAAAACATTTTGCAATTATTTGTGGAGATTTAGAAAAAATTACGAATGAAACAAATAGAAAAAGCCCTTTTCTCATATATGATTATTATTAAATATCTCAATTATATAACTTTTTCTCTCTTTTACCTGAAATTCTGTTGTTCAAACTCTAGTAAAATATCTCTTTGAATTTTAGAATTTTCTTTTTAAAAAAATAAATTTTGCAAAATGAACGATACTCATAAAAACTAAATAAGTATTTCAAAGCGTAAAGCTTGTAAAACCCATCCAATTAAAAGATGGAAAGGAGAATTTAGAAAAAATTATCGTGACATATGTAGCCAAATGTAGGAGCCCGTCTAACAATGTTTTGATTCCTGTCTAAAAATCGGCAACCCTACCCCTCACCCCATTGTAAAATGAATACCTTAACAATGACTCATGGAGCATACTGAACATTTAAGTGGGGGTAAGAAATTGTCTCCTAAGTTGAATAAGCAGCCATACGGAAAGGAAATTTTCTCTCAATTTCAGCCGATTCGTAAAGGTTAAATATGGATAAATTTTTACGTCGGAAAGATTTGTCTTCACGTACAGATGATGAAGAACCCAGCACAAGTGTTACAAAAAACCTAAAGAAGGTAGTGAAAAGAAAGTACGACGAAGACTATATTAAATATGGATTCTCGTGATGTGGTGACGAAAAGGCACCAAGACCACAGTGCATCATTTGCGGCGATCAGCTATCAAACGAGTCAATGGTACCCAGTAAATTAAAGCGGCATCTATATTCAAGCCATCCTAGCTGCGCCAACAAAGACAAACAATATTTTAAGAGGTGCTTAGAACAAAATAAAAAAACAGAAGAAATTTATGAAATCGGCCGTAACATTTTCTGAAAAGGCATTTGAAGCTAGCTATCATGTTACAAAATTAATTGCACGTCAGAAGAACTACATTCTGTCGGCGAAACACTTATTAAACCAGCATGCATGGAAATTGTTAGACTTATGCTTGGGCCCAATGAAGTTAAGGAAGTGAATAAAGTTTCGTTGTCTGCTGATACTGTTAAAAGACGTATTCACGATATGTCAAGCGATATTTTAGGAACACTGATTAAAAAACTGTTATCGGCTAAAAAATTTGCGCTTCAGATAGATGAAACAACTGATATTAAAAATAAAGTACAGCTGATAGCTATTATACGTTTCGTTGACGAGGACTTTATTAAAGAACATTATTTATTTTGTAAAAAGGTTCCAGAGCGAACTACCGGTGAAGAAATTTTTCGAGTAACCGATGGTTTCTTCAAAATATGTAATATTCAATGGAGGAACTGCATTGCTGTTTGCACGGATGGCGCTGCGGCAATGACGGGTTGTAAAAAAGGTTTTGTCTCTTGTGTAAAACAAAAAAATCCGACGGTACAATTTACACACTGCTGCATACATCAAGAAGCATTGATGGTCAAGAATTTGCCAGAAGAACTTTTGAACACGATGAATGAATGCATTAAAATCATAAACTTAATTAAATCAAGAGCCATAAATTCGCGAATTTTTGGATTACTTTGTACAGAAATGGGAGCCGAATATGAATCCTTATTATTTTATACAGAAATTCGTTGGCTATCCCGAGGCAAAGTTTTGGATAGGTTATTTGAGCTTCGTCACGAAGTGCGTGAATTTCTTTTAACACAGAATATGCTCGAAATATGCCAGCACCTCGATGATGATTACTGGATAGCCAAACTTGCATACATGGCTGATATATTCGAGCATTTGAATGAACTTAGTAAAAAAATGCAAGGCCGAAATGAGAATATTTTGACGTGCTCCGACAAATTACAAGGATTTATTAAAAAAACTCGAACTTTGGCAGAAAGAGTTGCAAAAAGGATGTTTGGAAATGTACCAAAGGACCAATCATATTACAATTGAAAACAGCCAATTAATTGTGGATCTGGCCCAACAACATTTAAGTATGCTTCAGCAGAAATTTGATCAATATTTTTATTCTTTTAATACGGAACAATATGATTGGATTCGAAATCCTTCTGCAACCAATGCAATAAATTCTACGGAAGCACTGCCTCTACAAATTCGAGAGGAATTTACAGATTTAAATAATGACATGACTTTAAAATTATACTTCTCCGAAGTTCCATTAGATGTTTTCTGGATTTACGTTAAAAAAGAATATCCTCACATTTCTTACAAAGCAATCTTAACATTACTTCCATTTTCGACGACATATTTATGTGAGCTAAGTTTTTCAACTCTTGTATTAATTAAAAATGATAAGCGGTCATGCTTAAAAGATCTTGACCAAGAACTTCGGGTTGCGTTGTCAAATATTGAGCCGAATATAAAACTTTTGTGTTCATTGAAACAAGCGCAGGTATCACATTAATAATTATTATGATTGCGTAGAAATAAATATGTTATGGTTTTATGTATGTATACTTTTTAAATAAAACACAAACATTTATTGTAAAATTTGTGTATCAATTAATACCTATATACTGTAGCTTTTGGTGTGCCGCGGAATTCTAGAAAGAATTTTGGTGCGTCGTAGGTGAGAAAAGGTTGCGGAGCACTGATGTAAAGTATTCCAAGATTCTTTTATGACCTTAATTACTTTTACCTTACCAATGTTGATTAATTTGTATAACATGCTTTTTTAGAATTCCAACCTAATTTTTACAATATATATACATATAGATGTAGTGCAATTAAAAGAAAATAAATGTGGACTTTGATTGTAGAAGTGAACAGACTTGCAGAATCAGAGGTACTCTTTTTTAACAAAGAACATTCACTTGTTTTCAATTATATAAGCTTTTAATTTGTGACAGCCTTTCCAGCTACCTTAATTATATATCTGTCATTATTTATATTTTTCGGCTCGATTCATGTTTTATGACTTCTTGGAATATCATTATATGTATGTTAACTTAGAAGCTAAACAGTGAAACGGTAGGAAATGATAAAAAAAAATGATGTTAAATGATTTTTTGTCCAGTGTTGTTTATTATCTACAGTGTTTTATATTGCAACAGGTCATGAGTAAGTTGAACGTTTACCCAGCTCTTACCAGTATGAATGCTAAAATACTTTCTATAGTAACAAATTAATAAAACATTGAAAACTGACATAACATTTGCAACTTCTTGAATTTCTACTTACTTACTTAAAAAACTTACAAGTGCAAACATTTCAGCCAAATACGATGATATATTGTACAAGCTTAAATTTTTCCAAAGTTGTGTCATTCAAATTTTCAAGAGTACTACTTTAATTAAGAAATATTCAAATAGAAATTCTGAAAAAATATCATGAGATTGAGTGCGAGATAATTTTCAACTGAAATTAACTTCAAAGGCAGAAATAAATAGCATTGGAGGATGCGAATTCAATAAAGCACATTTCAAACGCTAAAAGATGAAATCTCAATTTAACCAGCCCTTAAAAATCTAAAATAAAAGACAGTCTTCGTCATAATTTTTTTTATTATACATTTAGCATTTTATATGTTCTGTTATAAATTATTCTTATATAACATTAATATCCGAGTTCAAAGTAATTGTTAAGAAATGGTAAACAGCTCTAAATTCTATGAACATAATTTAATGAAATACACAGTTAAAAATATGAAATTCACTTATAGAGTCAAAAAAAATCCAAGACAAAAAACACAATATATCCATAAGAGATGACATGCATGATGACATAAACAGTGTAGTTAATGAAAGTCCACAGTTTTTAGTGTTAGTCAAATTTTTCCTTGAATTTTGGTAATCTTATCGTAATATTTTGTGGAAAAGCCCCAAATTCATCATTGAATATTCCATAAAGTAATCCCTAAAGAAAAATACAAACAAGTTAGATAACTTAAAAATAAAAATACATAACAGATGTATCACTTAATATTTCGTGCAGTCTCTTTCATTCGAAAATTGCTTTGCGATGAGTTATTTTTCATTTCAAATACATTCAAATTGAACTAAAATTTAATCCTTTGAATACATGAACAATTTTTGGATTCAGGATACACTTAGTATTTTCATTATAGTATTAATTTTCTAATAAATCAACATTTTTCTTCATATATTTTTCAAACTGAGGTAATCAATACTTTTAGTATATTAGCTCAAGAAAACGGCTGCCTTTATTTTTTAATTACATGAGAATGACAACTTTATAGATTCATTTCATAGCTAAAGATTAGAGAATCATTTTACCGCTAAAGAAAACTTTCAGAGATTATCCGTTAATTGAATCATTGATAAAAGAACAACAACAAAAAAGAGAAAGAAGTTCCTTAAAAAAAGATAATAAATACAATTAAAATTTAATAGTTTTCAAATTAAATAGCATAATATTGATATTGGACCATTTTCAGAATTTATAAGAAAGTCAATTTTACGTTAAATGACAACACATAAAACAATTTTGATGTAATAGATAATTGAAATTTCCCATTTAAAATATATAGTTAAGACAAAACAAAATATTTTTAGAATTCCAAATTACAAGTAAGGATTCTTACAGTTTGTTCTACATCTCCATCGTCAATGACGTCAATCAAATCACCTTTTTTTAAACAAAATTCAAGATCAGTTTCAGCAGTATATGGCGTGACAACAACAACCTGTAATGTAGATATGAAATTGTTTAGACATTGATATCAGTTTTAAATATTATAAAATTCTCATGAATTTAATTAAAAATGTAACCAAAAAAATATTTACCTGATATAAAATATCATATAAGGACAGAAGGGGTTTGTTGTCTTTTTTTTCTTGCATGGCCCATTCCTAAGGAATAAAGAAATAAATTTTAAACTATACTTCATTTATAATACACATACTTCTCATTTCAAATGACATAAAGCCATATCTAGAGAAACAATTTAAGAGTTTTAGTATTTGACATTTAACTATCAAAAAATTATGCATTTCAAATAGATACCCATTAAATTTAGGTAATTATTGAAAATTACAGATATTTAGTTTATAAAGGAAGTATACCTATTTAATCATCTACAAATTATTTTTTCTTCCTTTTTTTCTGTCTGGATTACTGATTTAAAAGAATATTTGGAGCAGTTATCTAGATTTAGCCCTCGAGTCATACGCCCTAACTGTCACTCACTCATTACCATTCACACAAATGACTATTTACTAAAAAATGTTGAATTTAAATGAATTAATAGGTTTGATATATTTTAGCTTAGATTATCTTAAAATACGATTGCACAAAGCTTTGAATTAATACCTGAAGTTCTTCAAAAGAACCTTGTTCCTCTGTTGCAATTCCAGAAGTACTAGGTATATCTTCTGAGAAATTCGGAAAGATATCAGAAAGAAATTCATTCGCTGTTTTCCATGTATCCTCATCTGTATCTTCATTATCTGAATTTGAGACAGGATCGAACAAAGTGTGGATTGATTCCAAGACATCAGGTGAATATGTGGAAGATACAACTGTAAAGAGCATAAAGTATATTTTTGATGAATGTGTTACAATCAGATTAAAAAATTCAACATACTTTAAAAGAGAAAAAAAAAGTAATAAATAAAAGGTCACATACTTAAAAATATTCTAGTTCTAAAATAATTCACTTTAATTTATTTTTATACATTCATAAGTTATATAAATTGTTTCTCATAAGGTATATAAATACATACATAGTAAACTGACAAATTTAGTAGCTTTAAATATAAATATGGGGATAAACAACAATATTTAAGTAAAATATTTTATAATGTGAAATACCAGATATTTTTTCAATTTGTTTCTATTTGCTTCCCATAATTAATTTAAGATGGAATATTTAAGAGGAATTCATCGTAACAAGACAATTTATTCCTTTTTCTTACGTGTAGCACTAATATGTGACGATTAAATCTTTGAAACCACACATTATATAACAATAAAATTACAAAGAACAATTAAAATATATGTAAATTTCGAATCCATGTCTTATCCTTCAGCGGATTATTCTCTATTATTTTCTATGAAAATGCCCAAAAGTCCAATTAGAGACTCACAAATAAATCAGACTCAGTCAGTCTTTTATTTCATATGTGTAATTGACAGCTCCTAACTTGAAAGGATTAACAAAGGTAAGCTTCTATTTGAGGGAAACAGAATACAAATAAATATAACTAAGTGGAATGAGATGCAAAATGCAACTAACATTACACACAAATCAGGATTGGGTATATCATTATTAGTGAATAAATCAAAAACTTTTAATGTGTTTCACATAGCCTCAATTCAATTAATCTTTTTCCTGTAGTCTCTTCCTCTAAATGGGCTAAATTCACAGACAACTGGCGCCACGTCAAAATCACATGATGTCTACAAATACAAACCCGCGAGGTTTGCGCGAACATCGGATTTCTCTATATGCTAGTAATTTGCATCTTGTACTTTAACTTTAATTTAATTAATATATTTATTATTACCATGTTTCTTACATTATTCAATTATTTACATTCGGTAAGATATTATCTGAGTATATTTTCGTATATCTATAGTCTTATTATCGTTCAATTGTGTTGCTAAAATGTCTCTCGGTAAGCTATAGCAAGCCTATTTCAACTTGTTTTTGATGTTTATTGGTATACTTACAATATAAGCTTTAAATTATTTTCTGCTTTAAACGGATGCACTTTTAAACTGTTAACGGCCATTTCTGCTTTTTGTTTTGTTTAAGCTTATTTTGTATTTCAAATTATTTTATATATAAATATTGTTACGTATCAGTAGATCATCGGTTGTTTCAAACATGTTAAAAATAAAGGCCCCAATATTTATTCTTGTATTGTAATTAATCTAAAACCTCGGAAAAATAAGTGTAATTAAGTTCTTTTGAATTATAGTATCTTTTAAGTGTAAACACTTTATATTTATCAAGTTGATTATGTTTAAAAAATAAAGCAACATTGGATTAAACTATTTTCTCTTTTAATCAAGATACATAATTAAGCTGTAACAGTTAAATAATGATTTATGATTTAAACAGGTGTCATTT
>BMAW01113583.1:0-49600 GCA_019974015.1 Nephila pilipes
CACGTTTATCTCCATTCCGTATCATCACGCTGCGATGATACTGGAGGGGGAGTGTGTAGCGACTTCCTTCTACAGCAGCGTCACTCGTTAAAAGGCCTTACTCAACCAGCCCGAAGAGATATCTTTTCGGCTTGATTGGTAGGTCCGTCATCTTCGGACCCCTTGGTCCAGGGTTTGAATCTGCTTTTCCTGGACAGCTTCTATATCTCGATAGCTTCGAAGGCTATATGTTTGATGTATGCTCAAAATTTGAATAGGATTTTCAGCTAACTAAATAACTCAATTTATCCTGTTTTACTATGAGCTATGACACAAAGGAAATACCAAAGAATTTATTTAAATGTTTGTTTTTATTTCGCGGCCCTTTGTACATTATCTATATTGTGACATAATAAAATCAAAAACGGAGAGGCTTAGATTAGCGAAAGTGTTTTCAGATACTACACGTTCCTACAAGTTAAAGAAAATTAGATATGTTTTTTTTTATTTAAATAATGTATTTTAATTGATACCAGTTAAAACAAAGAAATTTTGAACGATATGTGAACAAAAAAAGAATTCGTAGTTTATTCGACTAAATCTCTAAATTCTCAATTCCTGAATAACAAAGCTATAAATAAAGTTATCAAATGAAAGTTATAGAAAACTTGATCTCATTATTTTCAGCAATATATATTAATTTAAATTGTTACGTATGAAATGAAAGCAGTTAACAATAAAGCTAAATGCCATATATATTTCTGCAGAATTTTATATGTTCTAAGAAAGTTTATATGAGCCTTTAATATGAAGAGAACAATTAAGAACAAGGGAAATATTTGATTCTGAATTTTCCCACAAATAAAATGCTGAAAATGAAATAAATTATTCCTTTTGGAAAATGAACTGGTACTTTTAATAATATTTTTCTACATTTATCAAAGTATGTTACCAAAAGTAATTAGTTATTTAAATGTACTTCTCAGCAGATATTTTAGAAGCTATTAGCCATTCTGAGTTCGTCGCTCGTAATTGAAATAGCGCTTTCTAGTAAATATTTCTAATTGTACTTAAGATCTAAAAAACAGGGCTTGAAATTCACGCTGAGAATTTATGAGAATTAATTTCCACAATGGCTGCAAAAATACTTCATAAGCGCTGCGCTTATTGAGTGTATGATTTAAATTTTAACTTCAGAGCTTGGAGAAACGTGTTCCAAAATTTACAAGTAGTAGCTAGCAGGAATAATTTGATTGGTATTTTTGAAATAATTTTATTATATTAATCTGAAAGGTGCAGCCATCCCTGTCAAGTCCTCATGTCCACATAAAAGGATACGACACTGTATGTCTCGATATTTTAATGCGATTACCCAGTTCTTGCATGTTTAAATTATAGATTTAACTGATCTTAGAGTGGAAGAGGCGAGGCCAATAAAAATATAGCTTTTTAAATAATAAAACTAGCATTTGCTGCATCCATTAGTTTTATTTAATTTCATGTGAAAGATGGTCCTCCCCGATTTTGAAATACTTTTTAACACACATTTCGCACACACTCATCAGTCATACGCGCGAAACGCAAAAACCATCAAATAATATAACAAAAAGAAGAAAAATCAATAATTTTTCATATGCGCACCACTCACTCTATCTTTTCTAAATGTATGAGAATTTTTGATAAATGAGAATTCCTTACTTGGAAACGATTAAAGTTAGGTAATTGGTGGATATGTAATTGTGACAGCTTATTACGAAAGTCTTATAGGACGTTTATCTTCTGTTACTTGGAGGCGTGAACGGCAACCAGAAAGTGAAATGAAGTGTCATTTTCTCCCAAACTATGAAATTGCTGAGTATTTCGTGTAGGGACGTGGTAGCCTAGTGGTCAAGGTCGTGGACTCGTGACTGGCGGTTTAAGTCGCGGTTCTTTTAAGTCGCGGTTTCGATCCTTGGCCGCCAAAGACCCGCTTGTAGCCGGGGCTGATGCACGTTAAATCAGTTCGGGGCCCAAAGACCTCCCGTTGGCGTGGTGTGGATGTTAGGTGAGGGGGGTGCCAGCTCAGTATTTTGAATTTTTACGCGAATAGTACCTTGAATGCTCACTATAAAATAAGTAAATGAATTTTCAAGACAGAATAAAAATACTGAATTAAATGTTTATTTATGTAGAAAAATTTGTAATAATGCATATTTTTGTGAAATCCATTAATATAAGATTAATATTTTGTTACAAATGGATGCTTAATAAAAAATAAACAATCATTGGCATTGAATACATTTTTAAATTTATCTTCTGCGAACAAAGCCAGTAATATTAGAAATATAACGTTATTATTAGATTCATTGAATTTGTAATTATATAATTTCAATTTATCTTTATATTATCAAACATTTTAAAAACAAAGATATAAAACTTATGATACGTTTACCTTCCTTATATATATCCTTGATTCCTGCTCCCGTGTTTACCAACAATCTGTTCTATTTCCCTTATCACTTAACATCGTTTTATAAACACTTGTAACCAACCTCCAAGTTAATCCTCTCTTAAATTTAGAGCTTCATCCAAAGTGCGGAATAACTATTATAATCCTTATTCATTCCTTATATAATTTAAACTATATCAAAATTAATATTTTGTATGATTTTGGATTATGTACAGGTTTACTGATTAATTCATATTTTCCTCTTATTTAAAATAGAATAAAATTATAGCATTAATTTAATATTTTATAATAAAGAGATTTATAATTGATATTCTTTTTAATGTACATATTTCATACGTTTACTGCTAATTGTCGGAATGGTATATTATTTTTTGCTACGTCCATTAAGGTGGAACGCCCTTTCTTAAGAATACGTTTTGCGCTCCCTTTCACATAGTTATATTTCTCTGTATATGGATAGCAGGAGCGACTCTACCTCTGTTCATGGATTGGTGATAGAACTCGGAGAAGTTTCCATTAAGTAATCCTTGATATACTGAGGCACTTGTGGAGCTGTTGTCAACATATTTTTAGTTCCATCCGGAATCTTCGTACTGAAGATGCAGTACTCACTCTAGATAACGTAAGAAATTACCTCTACAGCATTGTCAGCTGACTTGCAGAATATTTCACCCTCAAACTCCGCGATAAATAGAGATGGGTTGAAATGAATTAGAAGCTTTCAGGCAAGGCTCCTTATCTTTCATATATATACTACGTTAACGCGTTACATTAAATTTTCCTTTTTTTAAAACTAGATAAAGTTTAGTTAAGACGGTTTTTCTGTCCTTTATTTTTTGAACTTAAATTATGGCGTTAAAATCCACTTTGTTTTTATAATTATTTTTAAAGAAATAGTACAGAAATTTGCTATTCAAATTTGAGGTAAAATCATTTACAATTTATGTGTAATTCGCTTGTTCTAACTAAATATTTTAGCCAAGAATATTTTTAAAACCTCTTCTCACATTAAATCGGCATAAACGATTGAATCCATGTCGCGAATTCATTTGGGAACCTAGCTTATAGTTTAATCGAAATTGGACTAAGAACCTGGGAGGTAGTTCTTAAGAATGTACGTGAATTTTGATTGGAATGAGTCTAAGAATATGATTTAGTTGAAAACTAACAATTCCAGTGAAATCGAAAGATGAACGACTGTAACATAGTATTAGGAGTATTTAAGGATTATATTTTAGTATCTTATTGCTTTGAAATGCTGCATAGGATTTATAAACATAACCTCATACAAAATTAGGGAAAACGATAATAGGTGCAAGAAAATTTAGGATTAATAATAATAGTGGAAGAGGAAAAAATACTTTCAGTGATAAGGAAACAAAAGTGATCTAAATGCACAAATAGAAAAGTATATTTCTAAAAGAAAATTTCCGAGATTTTATTATAAGTTTCTATATAAGTCTAGTGCTAAGTTTGTAACAAAGAAAAAAATGTTAGGATTTTCGAAGTAATACCACTACATTGTAAATTTTTCGGAATATTTAAGAAAGTATATTTACTGTAAAATCTTCATTGTTTCATAAGGATATTCTTCATTGTTTCATAAGGATATTTCATAAGTGTATATTACATAAACGATAAATCTTTCTGCGTTTATCGCGAGTAATTTAAAATCAGTTTTTCGTAAATGATCATAATCCCTATAGCTGCTGACTACATTTTTTTAAATCACGTATTTTATGTATGAAACGTTACAAATCAAACATAAAATATTCGAATTTGTGAAGAATAATCAAATTAGAAATTTCTCTTCGAATCTGTACTAAAAAAAGAGGCACTCAAAACAATTAAGCTTGAGTGTTTCTTGAAAGTGCATTTTAAAAAAGAATGCACGATATATCATTATAACACATCAATCAATAACTCCCGAGACTAACATTGAAAACAACATTTTTTTTGCAAAATTTTTTTTTATTCATCAACATAACACCTTTTGTTAATCACCTTTTAGGGTGATACAATCGTTCCAACGCTTTTCCAAATCTTTTTTTTTCCTTTCTTTTTTTTTTTTTTCGCAAGAAATCTTTTTTGTTGCGAGTAAATAGCGATAAACAGCTTTCTGAATCATCGACTCGTTGCTGTTTTTGTTCCATCGAAAGCAATCGCGGCACCCACTTGGAAAAAACCTTTTTCACTTCACTTCAAAAAAACTTTTTCAGTAAATACACTTCCATATGATATCTGTGTCATCTCAGCAATCTCACGGAGCTTCACTTTACGATCTTTCATTAAAATTTTTGTCACTTCACTCACATTTTCCGGTGTAACGGCTTCCACAGGTCTACCCGAGCGTTCCGCGTCATTTGTGTCGGTACGACCACGTTTAAACTCGGCAAACTACCGACAAATCGTTGCTTTTGATGGACAAGAGTCCGGGTAACATTTTTCAATCCATTGTTTCGCTTGCACGGTGTTTTTACCCATTAAAAAACAATATTTTATCAGAACACGAAACTTGGTTTTTTCCATTTTTTAAACAAACTACAAAACGACTTTACTCCAACCTCGATAACTCAGCTGTTTCTGGTCCGATCGACTTAAAATTTTGACACGTTTCAAGCAAAGGTTAGTACTCTAGAAAGACTTGGTTACTGGTTTACTACGAGCGCCATCTCTGGGTTAGTCTCGGGAGTTATTGATTGATGTGTTATGCTTTTCCTGGACAGGTTCCATATCTCAGCATATTTGAAGCCTATATGTTTGAAGTATGCTCAAATTTTGAACAGGATTTTCAACTAACTAAATAATTCATTTTATCTTGTTTTACAATGAGGTATAATACAAATGAAATACCAAAGCATTTATTTAAATTGTTGTTTTTATTTCGTGGCTCTTATGTGTATTATCTACATTGTAATTTAACCCGTTCGCTCCCAGCGTATTACATGCGATACGCTCATGTTGCTCTCCTGATCCCAGTGTATCACATTTGATACGCTCTGTGAGTGTGTCTTTTATATCCAACGTATCAATAGGGATACGCTTGATGTAAACGTTTTATTCGATTTTTTTAATGTTACTATGCGGCTTTACAATACCCCGAAATCTATATAGATAGGTTATTTGGAGTTTTGACATTGGTGATATGGGCTTGGATTTTACTTCTGGCTATAAGGAGGGGGGTAATTGTTAAAACTACGTGTTGCGTCGTGGCACTTTAAAAGTAATGGCTTGATTTAAAGGGTGCATTAGCACTCGGTTTGCTTTATTCTTTCTTGATTGCTTCTTAGAAGTTCGAAGGTGAATTTATGGATGTTTATGAGGGTTAGGGCTTTTGGTAGCAGAGGCTCTCAGCGGTTCGTTTCATTCTGTCGGTTTTTATTCGTTGCTCAATCATGACGAAAAAAAGTATTTATCTGTTACTGAGATTTACGAACTAATGAATGAATCTGACAGTAATGTTCATGAAAATAATCTAAATCTGTACATAGACATTAAAGTTAACGAAGGAGATGTACCCTTTGCTCAAATTCTTGCTTGAAGCTTCAAAATATGTGTGTAAGGCATGTGAGGTGGGACAATGCATTGAACTTTTTTTTTTTTATAATTATACCATACAGCAAAATAAGATTTATTTTTCATATCTGTATGTTCCATGTAATGTTACATCATTACACCTTTATACTTATGTAACAAATGTAAATATATTTTGTATTTTCTTAAAAGATATGATTTTTATGTAATTATTTTACGTAAAAACATAGAATTTTCGATCAAATCTTTTTTTCTTTCTTATATATTATGTTAAATGCCTTTTAAATACCATATGTAAATACCAAAATATTTTAATGAATGGCCGATTTTAAAGGAAATTTTTTTTTCACGAATTAGGCTTAATATCTAAAATCGTCTGGGCAGAGAGTGACACTCCGTGGTAAGAAGCCGAGGGCAAAGAGAAGCACTTCTTCTCTCCCTCCAATAGCAAAGAGGTTAATAAAGTCATAAACGGAGAGGCGCAGATTAGCGAAAGTATTTTCAGATACTACACGTTCCTACCAGTTAAAAAAATAGATATGGGTCTTTTTATTTAAATGATTTATTTTAATTGATCACAGTTAAATCAAAGAAATAGGTGGAAAAATTTGATTCAAAAAGTACTTGTAGTTTATTCGAACAAATCTCTAAATTCTGAGTTCCTGAATAACAAAGCTATCAAAAGAAAGTCGTAGAAAACTTGATTTGATCATTTTCAGGAACCTATATTTATTTAAATTGTTAGATATGAAACAAAAGCAGTTAACAATAAAACTAAATACAATATTTATTTCTGCAGAGTTTCATATGTTATAAGAAAGTTTTATATGAGCCTTTAATATGAAAAGATCAACTACGAACAGGTGATTTAGTTTGATTCTGATGACCAGAATTCTTCAACATATAAAATGCAGAAAGTGCAGTAAACTATTATCTTTAGGAAATAGAACTGCCACTTTTTAATGTTTTTGCAACATTTTTCGAAGTATGTTTCCAAAACTAATTATTATTTATTTAAATGTACTTCTCAGCAGATATTTTATAAGCGACTAGCCATTTTGAGTTTGTCGCAAGTAAATGAAATTGCGCTTTCTAGTAAATATTTATAAATGTGCTTTAGATCCAAAAATCTGGGCTTCAAATTCACAATCATAATTTATGAGAATTAAATTCTACTGTAGTTGCAAAAACACCTAATGTTATATCAAAATAAGCGTTAACTCAAATTTTAAACTATTTGAAGAGCTTGGAGAAATGTGTTCAAAAGTTTCACAAATCCAATCTAGCCATGAATATACAACTCCATGGGACCACTCCAATCACGAAAGATTTTGCTTAAACCCTTTCAAGTCTCGTATAACATGAAAAAGATACGGCTTTTCAAATGTGTGGGAAAATTGGTAAATTTCGGACTAACCATATTTAAAAATTATAATAAGTCTAAGTGATCTTAAATTGGGAAAGAAAGCCAGATAAAAATATTAGCTTCTTAAATAATAAAACAAGCATTTACTGCAACCATTAGTTTTATTTAATTTCATGTAAAAGATGGTCTTAACCGATATTAATTTTCCTTTTAAGGTACATTTCGCACACACTTCTCAGTCATACGTGCAAAACACAAGAACCATCACATAATATAACAAAAAGAAGATAAATCAATAATTTTTTGTATGCGTAACACTCACTCTATCTTCTCTAAGCGTATGAGAATTTTTAGTAAATGTAAAATTCTTATTGGAAACGATTAAAGTTATGAAGTTGGTGGATATGTAATTGTGACAGTTTATTACGAAAGGTTTTGTAGAACGTTTATCTTGTGTTACTTGGAGGCACGAACGGTCACCAGAAAGTGAAATGAAATGTCAATTTCTCCCAAACGGTCCCGAAAAATTTCTGAGTATTAGGAGTGCAATGATTGTTTCTCTGTTTTGAATTTAAAGAGAATAAAACAAAGTTCGTTCTATGTTAAGAATGACACCTGCATAATTACGGATCAGCAGGTAAAGGTGGGATTGAGTTCTTCATAGCCCATAAAACATTTCTTCCAACCGATAATAATGATTTTTTAATTTAAGGAATGCTGACACTTGCGATGAGTTTGATAACGTAAATCATTTTAACTCTAATTAGAGTGATGGTTTGTGTGTATTTTTGAGATAAAAATAATCATGGTAAAAGTCAATAAAGCAATTTTATCTCCCTTTGTATTTTGAATATTATGTGAATAGTAAGTTAAATGCTCACTATGAATTATATAAAGAATGTTTCAAGGGAGAGTAAAAATACTGTATAATTATTTATTTATGTAGAAAAAATTATAATAATTTATGATTGCGCGAAATACTTTAATATCACATTAATATTTTGCTAAAAATTGATGCTAAATAAAAAATGAGCAATCAATGATATTGAATACATTTTCAAATTTATCTTCTCAGAAATAAGGCAGTAATATTAGAATTATAACATTATTTTTATATTTATCGGATTTGTAGTTATATTATTTCAAATTACTTTATATTAAAAAAACATTTTTAAAACAAAGAAGTAAAACCTATAATACGTTTATCTATCTTATATAATTCCATGATACATACTCCCATGTTTACCGAAAACTCTCTCTTTTTTCCCATGTCACTTAATGTTGGTTTATAAATATTTGTAACTAACCTCCAAGTTAAACCTTTCTGAAGTTTAAAACTTCCTCCAAAGTAATAAATAACTACTATAATATTTATTCCTTCTTTAAATCATTTAATCTGAATTAGAAATAATATTTTTTATAATTTTTGCTTTGTGTACAGGTTTACTGATTAATATCCTTCTATTTAAAATAAAATAAAATTATAGAATTAATATAAAATTTTATCACAAAGAGATCTGTTATTGAGTTGTTTTTTAATGTACGTTTTTATACACTGACTGCTAAATTTCGGAATGGTATATTACTTTTTGCCACGTCCATTAATGTGAAATATCATTTATTAATAATACTTTTTCCGCATATGCTTCTTTGAAAGTCTGTTCATCGATTGGTGATAGGACTCGGTGAAGTTTCCGGTATGTAACACTTAATATACTGAAAAAGTTGTAGAACTGAAATAAAGATATTTCTCAGTTTCCAACGTAATCTTCGTATTAAAGCTCTAGTACTGACTCTAGATACCGTTAATTATTACCTCAACAGAATTGACAGGTGACTTGCAGAATACTTCCCCCTAAAACGCCGTGGTAATTAGAAATGCGCTGAAATGAATATAAAACTCTCTGTCAAATATTTTTTGCTTTGATATCCATAGTGCGTTACAATATTTTAACCTTTTTTTTAAGTATATAAACTTTACTTACGTTTTTTTTCCTACTTTATTTGTCGAATAATAAATTATCGCATTAAATTCCTCTTTCAATTTTTATATATTGTTAAAGAAATGGTACAGAAAAAATTGCTATTAAAGATTTGTAATTAATTAGGTCATTTGCAATTTTTGTACAACTGGCTTGTTCTATCAAAATATTTTTTCCAAGAATATTTTAAAAACTTCTCACATTTAATCTGCACAAATAATTGAATCCATGTCAGGAATTCATTTACTAAATCTAGTTAATAGTTTAAATGAAATTCGACCACAAAATAAGGAAATAGTTTTTAGGAGTGTTCGTGAATTTTGATTGGAAGGATTCTAGGAACATGGTATTGTTGAACGGAAACAATTCCAGCAAAAAGGAAAGATAAGCGACTCTAAAATAGAATTTGGAGCATTTATTAATTATCTTTTAGTATCTTATTTTTTTGGAAATGCTTTATAGTATTTATAAACATAGCCTTATACATAATATGGGAAAATGATAATCTGTGAGAGAAAATTTAGGCTTTATATCAATAATGGAAGACGAAAACAGTACTTGAAGTGTTTAGGAAACCATAGTAATCTTTAAGCACAAATAGAAACGTATAATTTTAAAGAATATTCCAAGATTTTGTAATGAGTTTTTATAGCTTCAGAGTTAATATTGTAGTAAAGGAAAAAATATTATTACTTATCTTCGTAATACCACTATATTGTAAAATATTTCGGTATATTTAAAGAAATATATTTGCAGCAATGTTTGTCCCTTGGATCCTCTATACCGCTGTTGCATATGAGCGATAAACCTTTCTGTGTTTGTCGTGAGTAATTTAAAAGCAGTTTCTCGTAAATGTAAAGTTTTTTTTGTAAGCCTTATACTTGAATTTTTTAAAACATTTATTTGGCGTATATAATGTTCTAAATCACCCGCAAAAGTAATTAAATTTGCGTAGAATATAAAATTTCGAGTTCTTTAAATCGTTTCTAAAACAATATTGAAATTATATATAAATTTGTGTATTATCTGATAATTCATTTCAAAATAATTGCGGGAGATGTAACTATATGCCTTTTCCTTAAATGGTCCCTTGTCTCGGTAATTTCGATGCAAAATGTTTTAAATATGTCCAAATAATGAAAAGAAACTTCATGTATATAAATATTTCGTTTTAAATTGATTTTCACTGTGACATGATACAAAAGAAATATTAAAGATCTTAGTTAAATATTTGTTTTTATTTGTGGCTCTTTCTGTGTCATCTAAATTGTAGCTTAATGGAACTAAAAATGGTGAGGTGTAGGGAATTTAAGATACTACATGTTTCTACATTCTGTAAAGGGAATTTAAGGTATCACATGTTTCTAACCAGTGAATAAAAATTTAATATGTGTCTAATTTTAAACAACGTATATCAATCTGTCACACTTAAAACAAAGAAACAAGGGAAGAAATTCGAGCGAAAAAAAAAATCGGTAGTATTTTCGGATATATCTATTCAATGTTAAATTCTGAAAAGAGAAATCTAAAAACAAAGTTATAAAAATAATGTCAGAAAAAACTTGATCTAATCGTTTTCAGCTAACATCATTAATTTAAGATTCTAAATATAAAATGAGAGCAATAATAATAAAGTTAAATTATGCATTTATATCTGAGGAGCTTTATGTATTATAAGAAATGTGTCTTGAACATGAAGAAGGCAGCTGCAAACAGGTGAAATGACGGGAATTTCGAAGCATACAGAATACAGAAAATGTACGAAAACTATTCCTTTTGAAAACAATACTATCACATATTAAAATGTTTTTTTTTGTTTCATTTATCGAAGTATATTTACAAAAGTAATTATTTATTGGAATGCACCTCTCAGCTGATTTTCATAAGTGATCAGCCATTCTGAGTTTGTTGCGTGTAATTAATGGAAACTCTGCTTCTAGTAAATATTTCTAAATGGGCATAATTTTTAAGCATTTAAATTCTAATTGTACGAAGAAAATTTATGAGAAATAAATTTTATATTGGTGGTAAAAATATTTAATGGTATCTCAGATTTGACAATAATTTAACTATGAATTTCAATAAATGTACACAAAAGTTTCCCAAATTACACCGCTGTCATGAACTCCATGGGATATAAACTTTTCTTTTAAACCATTTTTTAGTATATTAGTCACCAAACATGGGAGTAAATCCTATCAAGTCTCGTAAGAACTAAAATTGGTATAGCATTTCATGTGTATGAGAATATTGTTGAATTCTGAACAACTAATATTAGAAATTATAAAAAAAGCCAAAAGATCGTATAGTGGGAGAGAAGAAGATCCGATAAAAAAATATAATATATTTAAATAAGAAAACTTAACCAGTACTTAAAAACCATTAGTTATAGTAAATTTCATATGAATAAGGTTCGTCCGAAGATATAAGCATACTATTTTAAGACACGTTTCGCAAACACTTGATAGACATACGTCCGTCACAGGATGTAATTAAAAAAATCAACTACTATTTGCATGCATACCATTCACTGTATCTTCTTTAAAGGTGTGTGAGTTTCTGGTGAATGTGAAATGCTTAATTGGATATGATTAAATTTATTTAGTTAGCGAACAATTGATTATGACAGTTTATTACGAAATGTATGTAAGACGTTTTTCCTGCGTTACATGAAGGTGTGAACGGTGACCAGAAAGAGAAATAAAGTGTCCATTTCTCGCAAATGATCCAGTGAAAGTGCTGAAAATCATTTGTATATTGACGGTCCTTCTTGTGAATTCAAAGAGGATAAAACAGGATTTTAATTTCAGAAGTGCTGACATTTATAAAGAATTCAGTATCATAAATCATTTTCAATCTAATTAGAGTGAGATTTTTTCGTTTTTCAGATTTAAAAAATTAAATGTAAAAAATTGTATAACATTCTTATATCCCATTGTATTTTGAGTTCTTAGGGAAATACAAGTTTCTTGAAAACTATAAAATATCAGAAGTTTAAGTTTCAAGTGAGAGTAAGTATATTGAAAAAAGGGATTTATTTTAAAAAAAATTTAATAATATATAATTGTTTGAAATATATTAATATCAAATTAATTTTTTGTGACGGAAATTGATGCTAAGCGAAAAATGAATAATCATTGATATTATTACTAATTTTATCTTTTAAGCACTAAATCAGTAATATTATAATTTTAATTTTATAATTATATCCAGTATAATTTTAATAATAATATTTGAGTTTACCTTCATATTTAAAAGCATGTTAAAAACAAAGAAAACAACACTTACTGTCTTTATATATGTAGGAGACTCGCGATACCAAGATAATCAAAAAATCGGTTCTATTTTCTGTGTCAGTTAATGTTATTTTAGAAACACTTGTAACGGGCATCCGAGTTAAGCTCTTCCTAATTTTAAAACTTCATCTTAAGTACGGAATACCTACCATAACATTTCTTTCTTTCTTTATCCTTTAATGTAAAACACATATAATACTATTTACAATATTTATATTGTGTACAGGTTTACTGCTTAATATATATTTTTCTTCCATTTAAAATAATATGAAATCCCAGCATTAATTTAAAATTTTAATACGAACCAAGATGTTATTGGTTTTTATTTTGATTTACATATTTAATACTCTAACTATTTACGGATCCGCAGACAGGCGCCTTTGACACTTGAGCTCGAAATATATTGCTTATGGATCAGTTAATAGTCATCTTTTATTCTATGTTTACTAGTTTCGATTCATGAGACAGAAGTTGATATGCATTTGCTCCAATGTTCAACGAAACAGTGCTTGAAGTTCGATGAAGTGATCGTACTCTAGCATTAATATCATTTAACGCAGTTTGAAATAGTATTGTTTTTTTTAAAAGAAGAACGTTCAAAAATGTTTAACATTTGAAGAGAGGAATCATTTTACGGAAAGAAAATTCGAACCTAATCTATTAAATGAATTTTATTAAAGTCTAACTTATAGAAACGAACTATTGGCGATGGGACACACAATTTTAAACTTGGTTAAGGAAAATGTTAGATATATATCATTTAGTTGGATAAAAAATGAAATTATAAGGTACGGTGAATTATCTATGATCAGAACAATATGTTTGGAAGATGTTCATGACCACAGTATCTATTAAAGACACTCTTACTTTATTTTTTACAAGATGCATCATCACGGACAAAATCGAGGATAAATATTTCTTGTGTAATAACTGTAATATCAAATTTTATAAATATCTTCTTATTACATATTTCTGTTGTATATTCTTGGTATTTTACGCATAATTTAACCTTATTATAAATATGCACGCACTTGATTATTTTCCCTTAAGCCGTTCAATCCCAGCCTATCACGTGCGATATGCTGGCGTTTGCTCTCCTGTGCCCAGCGTATCACATTAGATAAGCCTGAGAATGCCTGCTGCAGACCAACGTATCAATAGAGATACGACAGATGAGAACGTTTTATTTGATTTTTTTAATGTTCCTATATGGCGTTAGAATACTGCGAAATCTATATAGATAGGTTATTTGGAGTGTTGACCTTGGTACTATCGCCTCGGATTTCCCCCCTCGCCCTCCCCGGAGCCGGGGGGGGGGCGATTTTTAAAAGCACGTGTTGCGACGTGGCTCTTTAAATGTAATGACTGGATTCAAAGGGTGCACTTGCTTTCGTTTTGCATTTTCATTCTTTTGTGCTTCTTAGAAGTTCGTATGAGTATTTACGGATGTTTATGGGGGTAAGGGCTTTTGGTAGCAGATGCTCTCAGCGGTTCGTTTCATTTGGTCGGTTTATATATCTGATACTAAGATTTGTGAATTAATGAATGAGTCTGACAGTGATGTTAGCAAAAATAATCCAAATCTGTACATAGCCATTAAAAGAAAAAAGGGACGAAGAAGATGCGCCCTTAGCTCAAAATCTTGCGTGAAGCGTCAAAAGTTGACAAAATAAGTGTGTAAGACATGTGACGTTGGACTATACATTGAATTTTTTTTTTTTTATAAAAATACCGTACAGCAAAATAAGATTCATTTTTATATATTAATATTCCATGATATGGTACATCATTACACCCTGAAATTTATGTAACAAATGTAAATATATTTTGTATTTTCTTGATAATCGCAGTTACACCAATTAGTTACAAACACTGATTTTTAAAAACTTTTTATACTGTACATTACCTTATGACACAAGAAATGACTTTTATGCTTTTTTCATTTAATTAGTGGAAAATAATTGATTTATAATATTTCAATGTGAGAATCTTAAGAATTTATTACATACGTATCGTTATAAAGCACTGAAGATGGTTAGATAAATTTTCGTTAATACGTGAAATCGCTTTTTCTTTATTTAAACGCTTTCTAAGTACTTTTTTCATTATCACTATTATATTTATTCTCAGATCAGTTTATATTTGTTTCATAATATCTTTATGCAAACATTTAAACAATCATTTATGCAATCATTTAAACAATCATTTATGCAATCATTTAAACGTAATTTCCTATTTTACAACTTATTGAAGTTCTTGAAAGTAGTTGGAAAAAGAGATTAATGTTTTAATATAGTACTCACCCCTAAAGTGGAATATCTCCAATTATTAATTTTAAGTGTTACATTGATTTAGCTTTGGATACGACAACTTTGCATTCAGAATAATTTCTAGCTTGGACATTATTCAATTGTAATCTGTAAAACATTTTCATTATTTGTTTGAAACTTTTAAATATTTTTTTTACCTTCTCTACATTTTTACTCAACTTACTCATAATAAACTCGGATTTCATAGACGAGAGTGATTAATAAAATAATCAGGATTTCATGACAGATGGTACAGGTAAAACAAGTTGGTGTTACCATTGCGATTTAAGCGCAGCCAATTGGTGTCGAATCAAATTTTAATTGCTAGCGCTTCGAATTATTATCTTCATTCATCGTCACTGTCCATGAGACATGGATTTACCATTATATATAGGAAACCAAGAATGAATCAAAATAGTGAGTTATTTCTGTGAATTTGTCTCAAACAAAGTGAATACTGTCTCATTAACTGGAAACGTTAAGGCGATTATTTTTTGGAAGCCACACTCATGAACTTTCCAGAATTAAAAACATAAAGATAAAGATGAATAGATAATACTACAATGATTTATTCCATTCCTATTTCCCCTCCAGACACAGATATTTTTTGAACACGGGTTCCTCATTTATTCTAATAAATTGAGAATAATAGTATTTTCTTTCATGTCCGCACTGAAAAGATGGAATGACTTGTAGATAAGAATTTAATTTTAATATTCTATTCCATAACAATTTCTGCTAATCTTGACCATATCTTTTAATGTAATCTAACAAAAATATCACTTATTTTTTTGTAATCATTTTTATTGTATGTATTAAATCAAAATTTATTTATATGTTAATTATTTACTATTTAATCATCTATTCTAGGAAGAATTTTCTGTAAGACACATGTAATGTTTCAAAAAAATGTATCATAAAATACATGCAGGGTTCTGAAATCCATAATTAGCTACTATTTTAGGTTTTTGATATCTGTATGAGTATTTCTCAAGATATAAGAGAACAAAAAACTAAACATGCTAATTTAAAACTCATCGATATTTCCCACTTCGAAGCAACACCTAGTAATTATCTGACAACTTTCAAATTAATGTAGCGTTTGAATTAAGGTTTGCTCTGGAAATGTAATGGATGAAGTATTTCTGTCCTTCATTAAAAAGGCATTTGTTCTGTAAATGAAGTAAATCGTGTTATTAAATACAGATTAACTTGGTGTGAAGGTGCTTCGGAATGCTTGGAAACGAACCATTCCGCTGAAATAAATAGCATTGAAATTATGATTTTTCGCATTGATTACTATAAGATTAGAACATTAATGTTCTTCAGTATTTAAAATTTTATAATTTGTTGTTTTTTCAGGTATTTGAATGATTTCATAATTCAGGTATTTGAATGATTTTACTAATTTTTAGAAAAACTATGATTAAATATTTAAGTAAATTTATGATACTAAACATTCCTGGAATCTCACCTGTATAATTAATTTTCTTTTATTATTACTTTATTACTGCTTACTTTTATATGAATATTTAAATTTTTTTGCTAATTGTAGTAAAATTTTGTTTTGATTAGAGGCAACAATGTCTACACCTAATAAATTTCCAAAATTCAGTGCAAAAAATCTTTTTGTATAAAACAATATATTTAAATTTATTATATGAAAGGAAATTTAGCAAAAATTAATTAGGAAATTCTTATATGTCTAATAAATAGAAACATAGTTTCATGAATGTGTAAATATAAAAATACGTTATGCGGTTCAACAGTCAAAATCTGTCAATGAAAGCAATAGGCTGTTTTCCGTGAAACTGCTCCAAATACAGTCTCATTGCCCAGAAGAGCTACGCCCACTAAGTTCTGGAATTCGAAGTGTTTCATACTAATGTCCTTCATAGAAAAATATAGAGTATTCAATATGCAACGCTACAATGAATTACACCATTCTTATTTCCGAGTCTTAATATTATATTTTCCATTCTTTTCGTGATTACGTTGAACCACTCTCGTTAGATGAATGTTTTGGAAAACAAACGCGTATGAAAAAGTACTATTATATAAATTTATTTTTTTATTTTGATGAAATTATTTTGTAGAGAAAGTATAGTTTTCTATTTATGATCCGAAAATTATAATTAAGAAATATCAATTTCAAAAAGTATGATAAATCTTTTTCTGACTATGAAACTTAGTTTGCTCTACATTACAGATGCTGAAATCTTCTTCTTAGAGAATTATAAATAACTTGATTGAAAAATTTATTATAACGCGTAGGTATTGTATTATACACGGGGTTATTTAGAACTCATAGAAAGAACTTATGATAGAGACAAATATTTTAAGCGATATTACTACAGCACTGAAGCAATATGAGGACTTTTTTACCTAAACGTACGATTTGAAATGACTTGTTGAGGCGCAAATGCAAGAAATAGATAAGAATGATTCATATATAACAGCAGAATGACAAATATTTTATTTTATTACTTTTATGGAGATGTCTGTAGAATCTAGTTCACTAGGATCTATTTGACTTTGTTGCTGATTTAATGTCTCGAACCTCGGTCACATAAAAGTGAAAAATACTAGACATTTTTGAAACAGTTTGACAATTACTTTATCGATTCTGTTAGTCATACTTAAGGTACATAAATAAGGTAATGAGAATGTTTTTCATAATTTTTTATTCGATTAAAACTATAATATTACATTTGACTTTCAAAGTAATTGATTTAAAAAGCATCACAAAATTGGAGATAATTTTTCTACACTTTATAGTAAATTCGGATACTGAAATTAGTTTCAGCCAATCAGTTAGGCCTTTTTCAATGTTTTCAAGTGCCTCAAAATAATGTCCTTTGAGATAGAATGTCAATCTTAGGAATAGAAGGAATGACATAGACAGAAGTCCAGAGAATTAGAAGAAGGATACTACTTGCCAAAAACTGTTGTTCCAACGAAAGCGCTTCCTGAGAAATTTCTCATAAATTTTTCAGATCTTCAATACAATTGTAGAAATCAGAGAAATTCTCTTTTGATTCAAAAATTCAACACTTTTCTTATCATTTTAACTATCAAGCGATAATTAGAACGGTAAAGAACTCTGAGTTTGGCAACATTTTCATTAAATGTTTCAACAACTATCTTCCATTGGGAGATTCGTCTTCAATAATTTTTTTCCTTATAGAAATACCTTAAGCCGACCGAAAATCTTGACATATAACAATTTTTTTTTATTTCCAACGACAAGGCAATTACAAACATAAAAATTAGATAACAAGGTAACTAAATATACAAACAAACTAAATACAAACAAAAGGCTAATACAAACATAAAAACTAGAACAGATTAAAGAAGTGACCGAAGTCATTGCCTCAAAATTTCTCTATCACGCCAGAAAAGCACAATTTCTGAGTCGCCGTGAGATGATACACATCGCCGCAGGTGGTCTTTATTCATTGCATTTGCCGAATCATTGAGAGGAGCAACCAGGATCCGTAAGAATTCTAATGCGATGGAGATGCATACCAGGCCATCATGATCCGACATCTTTTTTGGTTGTGACAAACTATCAGCGTTGCATTGCAGAACACTAATGTCAACCTCCGTAACTTGGCGAGATGGTGCGGGAAGACATGCTGAGAGACATTACCGCGAACTGTAGACCACTTTCCGTTACAAGAACGTTACCCAGGGTGCACTTGCGAGAAAGTACGTATAGGATGGACCCCTATAACAAAAGTTGACAAGAAAGGTTGCTGAAGTTTCAGTATAGTTACTGTCACAATATGCTCATGATCGAAACAAATTCTTTTCACTCATGTTGCTTGAAACTGATGTCATTCATTTTTCAAAAACCTATGGGAAGCAAAACAGTTTTAAACAGAGGGCGTATACAACTCAATCTCGTATTGGCGAAGCATTCACTTGATCACCTACCCTTCTCCCTAAGCTGAAAGCTCACAGGGTTCCAAGGTTCATAACTATGGCTCCATTCTCGTTACTTTATTTACATACTTCGTGTGTCTATAGATGAACACAATATGGAATAGTTAATGAAAATATAGTTGTAAAGATATTTTTGCCAATGAGGATGTATGTAAAAGCTATGCATTTCTTTTTATGTCCATTTCTTCTTTTAGAACTTCCGCACCCTACGTTCACTCGTCATTAACGTACAAAAAAGTATTTGTTACAACATACTATTCTACAACCGCTAAATTTTGTATCTCATGAATTCTGGGCCATCCTATATTCATACTTCTAATGTAAATTAAAATATAATTGATATTAATGAAGCGTAAGTATTTTAGTTTGCTTCAATATATATTTAAAATCCATGTCCAAATTCTTTAAATATATACGAATCCTTTAGCAATGTGAAACTAATTTTCGAATTTAAGCAAAAGTAATTATTTATATATATATGATGAAAATTCCCAAACACACACATAAACTAGAAATAAATTTAATATTTCTTTTCTTTTCAGGCCCGTTATTTTACCCGGATCTTATTTTTCGGAAATTTATTGCCTTAACTTTAGTATCAATAAATGAATGATTAGACAGGAAAAGATAGGCAACACGTCAGAAGATATTTTTCGCAATTATAAATTAGTCATATGATGATAAATATAAATTCAAATAAAGTCTTAGTATAAAAATAATTAATTAAGTGAATACGAATTTTATTAACTTCGATTTTTAGGTGAGAAGATGCTAAATATCAACGCTTTGAGAATAGCTTTAATTGTCTCAAAACGCTGCATATATTATTTTAAGTTTTAGCTATTCAAGCATCACAACTTCCAGTTACACGACGATAATTATTATTTTAAATGCTAAACTTTAATATCTCCATTAAAATTAGTATTAATACATTTCCCTCTGTTTTTTCCCTTTTTAGTAGAATTTTTTATGATTTATTCCGCAGAGACGTTCGGGGTTTATGTTTGTAATACTTTTATTTTTGGTCAATTCATTTCATAATTTCGATTTCAAAATGCCGCTATCTCACACAATACTCTAAGGTTAATTAAATTCGAAAATAACATATTTTCTGTTATTTACATTTGTATGTCTTGTTAGGAAAAAAATGAATCAAGTCGTGAAAGGAAATGTGCAGTAGCACAAGTATTCTAAGTTCTTAGCTCAGAAGGTGATGTTTCATATACTAATGGCTGTGCATGAAGTTCTCACATCAACTGAAAGGTAAACAAAGGTATTTTGTTTACCATTAATGGATGATTGAAAGTCTTAAAATCATATTTCAGTGAAACTATAACCTATGTTGACACATAAACTGATGATGGCACCAAGACGGGAGAAGTAGTTTCTAGTTTCGTCTATAGATGGCTTGGAGGATGGAAAGATCGAAACTCTCATTTAAAAGACCAGTTTTGAGCACAAAGATTTCGAAGATATATATTGATAGGAAGAGGAATACCTTACCAATGAAAAAAAAAAAAGAAAATAACATTTATGCTCACAGAAAAAGAGTTAGACGATAGAGAAACAATAATTTTATTTAAGAAACTAATGAGAGATTTTGCAATGTTCAAGACAATTGATAGCTATAGAAATTTTTTGGTGCTTGCTTGAAGCCACAGAGATTCCGAAGATATTTTTTTAAAGGGAGAGAGCTTAGTAATGAACAAAATTTTAGTAAATGATTTTTATATTCCGATGAAAGTGGTAAAGCGTTTGATAAAAAAATAATTTGAGATAATATTCTACAATAGTCAATCATATTAATAAGTGCATTTTTTTTCTCTTGCGTAAATATATATTTATAATTTACAGCACAATGTGGTACTTTGACCATTGCTTATCCATTTATTAATTGGTCTTTATGATTATCTGTCAAACTGCATTTTATTTTAAATTTGTGTCATAGTAGCTATATATTTAAAAAAAAAAGGATTAAAATTATTTTTTGACATTTATAATACTTTAAGGAATTAATTTCAGGCTCATTTTACGCTTTATACAGGAGTAGAAAATTAGCTTCAAGAGCGTTAAGTTATTAAAATGAACTATAGAAGTGTCTACTGTCATTTTTATTGAAATTAGCATTTATTTGCTCACTTTATTTTATACTCACATGTATCTTTTGAATTTAATAGACAGCGAGAAAAGAGTGGGGCAATTATTTTATCGTGCATATTTAAGTAGAATATAAATTAAAGAATTTAAAATATTTTATTAGGTTTATTTTAATACATTTTTATTAAGTTACGGAATTGCCTTTTTCGGTAATTTTGAAATATATTGTACATTTTTCTAGTTTTGTTTCCTGCTGATTATAAAGCAAGGAACGTTCCGAAAGTTGGTTTTGTCAATTTTTGAAAGACCATATGATGCACCAAATGAAACAAACAACCTCCATAAGAATCCACAGCGTTGTTAATTCAACGATAGAAGTAGCGTCAGTGGAGGAGGAATGACGCATGTGCAGAGAGACGAAGGAAAGGGAGTAATATCAGACCGGTAAACTTGTGACGTGACAAATAAAGTGGTCGACTATGGAAGTCCGCGTGTTGTTATCCGATGTGAATGGCAAGTGTGAATAGTCATCCATGAACGCCTATAGCCAGTGTATGATGAACAAATGATTCCTCGTCAAATGGGTGGACGCTGGCATTGCTTATTCAGTAAAGGAAGGCAGAGTGTGGAGGATGAAGATCGAAGTGAGCATCTCTGCATATCCATGTATCAAAACAATTCTAGTAGAATACAGGTCATGGTGTTAGTGAATAAGTGATATGATAAGAAGTCGGACTTGGAGTCCACCCTACGTATTGGTTGTGCTCAGGTCCATCAAAAACAATGCGGAGGTAGAGCAGAACGAGCCACAATTCCTTGCAACTCAGGGTACCGAGTTTTACCAGAGTGGTCTCTTCAAACTGTTTGTACGATACAAAAAAATGTCTCAATATCAATAACGACTATGTAGAAAAATAGTGCAAAGAGTACAGTTCATGACAACGTGGTTTATTTTTTTATACTGTTAATTTTGCATGTGAAACAAAATGACTAAACTTATTTTCGAAACATCTTTCGTATAAGTATTATATAAGTATTATATATATAAGTTTCGTATATTAATCTAATTATTGTATTAATTTATATATGTGAATCTTATTAAAATATTAATGTGTTAGTCTTAGAAAATAATCTTTATAACATTACTTATGAAAGAGAAGATTTTTAAGTTCTTCATAATCACATGGATTCAATTACCCTTTGATTCACTTTATCATTAATTATCATAAGAAATTATCCCCTATAGAGATATTTGCATTTTAAAATTTTTAGTGTCATCTTTATATATTATTTTATACTTTCCATTGTAATTAGAAAAAACATCGAAAAGTGTATATGCATTACAATTGTACTTTCTCCCTAATATTTAGTATGAATACTCAACGTTCTAAGAATTATATACCAGTAAACTATATAATTCTAATTAAAATATATTATATAGTATAATACAATTCCATGAAATTCACCTCATTTTCTCTCTCAAGAACTTCACTTTTCAAACAACAGCATCCAGCATCTTTTAAAGTCTCTTATAGCTACCAGGAATCTCAAGTGTTACTATTTTGAAAAAAAGTCACGGAGGAATCTCTAGTATCTCCGTGACTTTTTTCAAGATAATAACACTTCTACTCGCCAAATTTTACTCAAAGTTCTTATCAGCACCCAGGAAACGACATAGAAGAATGTAATTCCCATTTTCACCCAAGAGAACATTTATTTTACAGGATTCGGGCTAGAAGAGCGCTCCCCTCTCTAGGCGCCCGCAGAAATCAACGTCAACGTCAATTCCGTGAAATTATTTTATTACTCACTTATAAAATATATTGATGAATATTACTTAAAATATTTTAAATGATTTAGCAATTTTTTGCTTAACTCTTTCATAACGTAACATATCTTTCAGTTGTTCATCTTACTTAATAAAATAATAAAACGATTGCAAAATCCACAATTAAGTATAGTTTTAAAATATGTTTAGGCTTTTATATATTAAAATAACAATTATTTTCAGAAAATGTTCATTATTTTTTTAAAATTAAAGGCTTATACATTTATGTCAAAAGTACCAATTATTATTACATATACTATTTAACATTATTTAAGATAGAAGCAAAAACATATTTAAGATTAAATAAAATTACTATAATAAAAGTTTCTTTTGTAGAATGTAATAAACGCATTGATTTCAACTATTTTCTAAAACAAGAAAGGTAAAATCTAATTCTTCCTATGCTAAAATCAATTATTATTTCCCATACCCCAGGTCATATTACCTAAATTCACTGTTCATGAATTGAAGGCGTTGAAAATTTGAGATTTATAGTTCAGCTCTACTAATTACTCTAGGTGTGTCATTTTGTGTAATTAATACTTAGGAATAAGAATTTCTTTTTGATAATCGAAATAACCATTAGGAGCTTGAAGAGCAGGGATATATTTTAATTGGGTTACAGAATATTTAGAATTATTTATGTTTTTCTTCACAATTGTCAAATGCTGTAATTAACGAGTGAACTTTTTCATGCTGAAATAGATAAGGCGAAGAATGGAACATTTCATTTAAATAAAATCTCTGGAACGAAAATGGTGTAATGAATAATGGAATCTATATATTTTCTTCAAGAGTAATAAATTAGGCTTATCTATTGCAGTTACAAATGTTGAAATTTTGTTTGTTTATCTGATGTTATTTTGAAGTAATTACGATATAAGCTTTATATTCGTTACTAAAACATTGATTAATCCCCTCCGACTTATAAAATATTGCTTCAGAGACATTATTAATAAACTGGAATATGAACAACTTGTATTAGCTCAATGTATTGAGTATTTTACTCTGATCTAGCTAAGAATTATTGTGTATACAATAATTTAATTATTTCACTATATTTAAACATAATTTCTTCATTAGATATACATAGAAAGCAAATTTAACGTTTGTAAAGTTAAATATTGTAGGTTTTAATGAACTTTTTATATTTTGTAATAATTTGATGAATAGTATTTTGAAGACGTGTAACGCAAAAAGCGATTAAAAATTTTATTCTTTATTTATTTTTGAGCTTTACATTTTTCATCTTTCTTTTATTTGTTTACATGAAATTTAGAATAAATATTTTCTAATGGGTATGTAGATCATATAGATATTGCTTAAGAAAAATAATTATAAACTTTGAAATTAATATATATATTTATATATTTATATATATATATATATATATATATATATATATATATATATATATATAAATTTTTTTCATGTGCCTTTAAGAAGCTTCAATTTCAAATTTTTTTTAAAAAAATTTAAAGTTTCTGTGAACGTTATACATGGTAAAGAAAAAAATTGATATATGTATTTTGGAATGAATTTTGAATAGTTAACAAAACTGTAATTTGATTCTTGCAGCTTCGAATACTTTTTGGGTTGTGAAATTTTTAAATAACTTTTTTACGTAATAAGTGACACAAAAGTTATTATTTTTATCATGCAATAAAAGTATAACTTTAAAATACTGTGCCTAAGATTAAACTTTGAATTATAAGCGACTTTTTGATCAAGAAAAATCATTTGGATACTAAAAATTGTGATTCAAAAGGAATCATTGCTCCTCTTCACTGACGGGTGGAAAACACTTAGCAGGCGAAGTGGTAACCCGGAACTTGAACACTACAAGGCAGCAGAATATAGAATACCTATTTACATATAAGTCCGATGCAAAAGCTTACCTCTGTGTGTCTAAATAAGACAACCGCACAAAAATTCATGAGCTACATCTAACAAGTCAAATAGACCATCCATCTCAGCTAGAAGCAACCAATGACATGAAATTGGAACTTTTCAAAGAAAAACTCAATACAATAGAGAGGGGATGTATATCGATTGCTGTTTCGGCTGGGGAAACAACCTTCTCTTAAATAGCCTTCTAAAAGTGTTTCTTCTTATCATCTTATAATCACGATGATCCTGGAAAGGAAATAAACGCTTTTGCAATTATAATTCCAAACTTTATGTAGAGGGTCATGAATGATTAGAAGAGCTTCATCATGAAGATATGCATTATGTTGCAGTAACTTTTTAAATCACGCACTTCCTATATGTATAAAATTGATTAAAATTATGCTGAGAAAAAAATGTAGATAAAAAAAGTAAAAAAAAAAAATCAACAATTAGCGGTTACAGTTATTAAGATGAATATCATTAATGTACCTACCAGACATATAAACCAATGAGAGCAATTTTGTTCGAAAACTCTGTGTTATCATAGTAATAGCGTAATCCATCATCACCAAAGCACTTGGGTAGAACCCTCCATTAAGTGCATTAAAAAAAAAAAGAATTTTTCTAGTTTTTTTTTTTTAACTTTCTCTTTATCCTATTCTATGATTTTTTTAAATTTTTCCCCCATTTACTTTTTCAACTACTTTGTTAAAGATTTACATACTGGGAGATTGGACATCAAAGTTTTTTTTTTATTTTATTTTTACCGAATCGTATTTTTCGAAGAATGGATGTAAAGGTCATTGACTTCAGAAAGTGAATGATGAATCGGCATTTTACAGTGTCTGGAAGATAAAGTCATAATTGAGCATGTACCAACACTGACGAGTCTCGGGATAAGAGTTGAAAGGTTGAATTATTTGCTCTAATGATAATTTCTGCTTCTAACGCCGCTTAAGCTAGCCATTAGTCATAGAATATCAAAACAGATATAAAACGTCGCATACTCTTAGCTTAAGGCCAAATGGTTCCACAATCAACAAAGGCCCGCTGGTAATTAATTACTTCAGTTTCTTTTCTCAAGTCTCAGTGACAATATTTTAATGCATGGAAATTCCCACACAGATGAACCGAATCAACTTATTTTATCCAGATTATGAATACTTAAGTTCTAATGACTATCTTCTCTTTCAAAGGTTACTTTGCCTAAACACGCCCTGATTACAGTTTGGTATAATAAATTACATAATTTACTCAAATTTGAGTAAGTTGAATAACAGTAATCGGGGGTTCAATTTACTTTCCTCTTCTCTTCTGAAATCTCTCGGATTGTTTCTCAGAATACTTCGACTGGTTCCGACTTTTTAATGTGACTCACTATCAGCAACTAACTTCCTATCTCAGTATTATATTATATACAGCTTATAAATGTCGGCGACAAAATCAATTCATTACCCTTCCTAGTTTCAATCTAATCTACATTAATCACGTTTCAATATATTATGCGAGAAATTTTTTAAACGTTTCGAATAGAATAGTACATAAGGTCAGCTGAAGGACAAATCTCGGTACAACCTAACGTTAAAAATTTCATCAAAATATCGGATATTTAATTATATGTGAGATTTAATTATACTAATCATAATTCGAGATTTAATTGTATTAATCAAGAACTGCAAGAATGTTTCGATTTAATTACATTTTTCAGAGCTATTTAAGATAGCGACAACCTTTGGTTACTGTCACATGCATCCATGATCTTAAGATTTCGATCTTGATTCCACTAAAATGTTTTCATGCAAAATAATGGGAATGAAATGCTGAAGTGGTGATGTGTAGAAATTTGTAATTCATATGAGGCATGATTTCTGAACTCTACTTATAAACCGAATGAATTCTAGTTCATAGTCATTTAATCTATTTATATATCTTGTAAGTATACGTCATTATAAAGCTGTGTCATTAGTTAGGTAACATAAAGTTATTCCCACTAAGCTGTTTTGTTTTATTTTTTTCGCAGCATTATTTATGTTGTAAAGTTAATTTAAATTCAGCTGAAACTATACAATTAGTTGTATTTTAGAACATATAAGTGTAAAAATGAATTAAGAAAAGAGTATTATTTGTTTCTCTTAAAACTAATATCAGTTTTTATCTTTTAATGCAACTCATTTATTTTTAGGCTAAGAAGTACAATCAGAATTGTTAAAGTCCAATTTTATTTATATTTTGGACATATGAATCAAAATAATTTAATTCTCTGAAGTACATGAAATTCTTTTTAAGAATAATAAAAAAAGTATTAAAAACTGGTAGAAAAAGGATTAATTACTCTTTAATTACTAAAAAAAATCGAGAGAAATTTTAAAAATATTCGTAAATCCAAGACTTGGGTATTTTTTAGTATCAGAGGGATTAAACTTCAGCAATTTTTCCCCTTAGTTTATTGTTTTTACAACGTATCAAATATCAACTTAATTACTAAATATCAGAATTAACCTACTCCGATAAATGCTTTGTTATAGGTTATGTCTTGGGACTTTAAAGACATAATCTATAGCATAATCATATTGAAGAATTTAATGGAGATTTGTAACTCTATACAATAGGAACTTTAATTAGTACTATAATTGAAAAGTTTAATATCTTTATTAGTATTGTACCTATAAGTATTAAAATTTCATAAAGGAAAACCACACACACACTCACAAGAACAGACACTCATATATATTTATAAATATTTATTAGCTAATTTAGTAATTAAAGGACCTCGAACTTCATTGATTAATTTCGTAATTTATTTGCTGTTATTAGAAATAATGCACCTTATTTTAAGTACATTTATTCATGATATCAGTACTAATTTCTTATCCTTAACTATTTTTAAACTACCAACAATAATATGCTGGTGATCTTTATTAAAGAACTCTTCTAATCTTCGCATACTTAAGTGTTATTTGCTAGAAATTTCTTGGTATTTTTATAGTTGAAAAGAATCTGGTTCCTTTTTTTGTTAAATTTATAAGTTTTTTAATAGTTAAAACTTTAGAGGTAGTTATTTTATGCCTATCAAGAATGTTATTAAAATTGACCAATCATGAGATTTCTTCATATATTTAACATAATATTATTTTTTTCTTAAAAGTTCGGCTTTCGGCTTTTTTATTTATCTCTAATAATAGATTTTTAACCAAAATTCAGTAATATTTTTAATTAAATGAAGCTTAGTACTTTCTAATTTACTATCGATAAAAAAGAAAATATCTTAATATATTAATTTATCTTTTTTTTATATCAACAACAAAGTATTTAAGGGTACCAGGACTTAAAGGGGGGAATAAAATACTAAATTTATTACTCTTTGTTTTTGTTTCCTTTTTTTTAAATTTATTAGTAGATCCAAGATTTTTTGTGTGCCTAATAATGATATTTTTTTTATCATTTTGCAGGACTAATAAGTTTGTGCAAAACAAATGTTAGTCATTTTGGAAACAAAATTATTTTTTCTCTTATACAATTAAAAGATTAAATTTTTTTTTAAATTTAGTTATTACTTAGTGGAAAAAATGTTTTTGGTTCACTATATGCATAGGTATTTTATGTAGAAGCATGAAAACGTGGAGCCATATAGTGTGATAAATACAAATATGTTTCAAAAACCGTTTTCATATTCAATTAAGATTAAAAGCAGTTCTTGACAATAAAATTACTTTTATAATTCTATATAAATATTAAAATATCATTATTAGGCAGACAAAACAATCTAAGCTCTACAATTAATTTTAAAATGCATATGTCACAAAACCTAAGTCTTGAAAACTGTTTTTTACTACTTCTCGTATTTCACTGGTACTTTTAATAGCTTTAATATTAAAATCTTCAGATTTATTGTTTAGTTCATTGATGTTTTCCTAATACCCTATTTATCAATACATATTCTTTTATTTTGTTACTGCAATCACTGCTTTTATGCCTGGCGTTATTATTTTTAAAGTTAACATTAACTGTAATTCTGATAGAGAATATGACATATATTTGAATAAGATTGTAGAAAGTAATTTTATTATAATGCAAAATAATTAATTCATAAGGGTTGAAAATGTTATAAAACTAATAAAATAATTTCTGACTATATTATATTTTTAACATAAGGTATAATCTTAAATAGAATCTTATCTTATCCAAAATTTAAGACCTAAAAACCGAAAAACTTAAAACAAACTGTAAAAGAACCAAACGATTAAAAAGAAAGCCAAGTGATAGGAAAGCAAACTTTAGTATAATAGAACTAATGTAATCAATACTATTCTATATTTGGGAATAGAATAATTTGTGTTTATACCGGTAATTACGATCAAACCATCACATTTCCACGAAATTCATTAAAAAATAAAGTATAAGACTAAAAATCAAATAGTAGTGAATTTAAAAAAAATTATATAACTCAATTAAATCTAAATGACACAATACTTTATAAACTAAATATATGAGAGTATATAATGCTGTATATAATGTATGTATGTATATATATGTATATATGTATATAATTGCATGTATGTATATATATCGTATGTATGTGTATATAATGTACGGCGACATATACAGCGTGTGTATATGTATGCATGTATGTATATATATGTATGTATAGGTATATAGAGACAGTATATATACATGGTTTATAAAGCTGTCGTTTTGTTCCAAACTTTGTTCAAGAATTTTTATCAAAGGCAGTATTATCCACTTCTCCGCAAATCTCTATACTGTCTCATATTCTATGAAATTAAAACCTTAAATACCATATAGGGAAATATATTTATTTTTGTCAATTTGTTGAGTCCTCTAAATTAGGTTAATTATATTATTTATTTAGACTGCATTCAGATACACTGCTAATTGCTTTGTTGAATTAGCTTTAATTAATAATCATTATGTACTATTACATTGAAAAAAATAGTGTAAATATTGGTTTTAAATTTGTTCATTGAGATATTACCTTAAGAACTGACATACGTCGAAAATTATCTTAGCACATTTAACTTAGCCACTTTCCTTTTACCAAAACTTATGTTATTTGACGACTTCTAAAGATTAAATCTTAAATCAAGTTTAACATAAAATAATGATTGCCTTTGGATTTTTATGTAACGATTTTTGTAATATATTAGTTTTGAGATTACAACTTGATATAATTATGCCAGATATCTCATAGAAAATACTAATATATCTGTATCTTGAAAGCTCATGACAAAAACATTTATATAATATTGAAGCTAACGCAGATTACCACAGAGCATTCTCGAACGATTTTGCAGCACACAAGATATATTAAGAGAATGCTGCACGGATGCTCCACGTTTTCTATGTGCCGGAAAAAGTGACAAATGTCTCCATTGACAGCTTCTTCTGTCTTAACGCGAATGCGTAGCAACAGCCTTACATGGCGCAGTATAATTTGAATTGGGGAAGGAACAGTAATATGCATTGATATCCAACACATAAATTATTAAATTTAAGAAATTATATATTCTTGTAATTAAATTAGTCTGAGGAGTCAGGAAAATATCTGAATCAAGGAACATAGAGGAATCTGTTGGATTTACGAAGAATCTATTTCTTCTCTAGAACCTTTTATAGTAGTAGGTCATCTTTACTCTGCCCAAGAGGCCTCAGGCAAGTAAAGATGTTGAATAGTAGTAGGTTGAATAAATATTTTGACATATGTTTTTCCTAGTTTTTCAAATTATTTTGTCTCATATATTTAAAATTTCTTTTGTGATATATGTATATTTGTACTTACGTCCGCTTTTTTTCTCAACGTTTTAAGAGGAATATTTTTAAAATGCTAAGGTTTTTCAGCTATCATAGAATTAAAATAAGATGATAAAATCGGTTTTCGATATTTTCCTCATCCTTTAGGTAATCTGTCTCTTTGAATCCATTCACCACTAAAAGTGGACATTCTATGCCATTTTTACAACGTTTTTCTGAATTTCACTTGGTGTGTGTGTGTGTGTGTGTGTGTCATCAAATTTTCGATCGTTAATTTAACCAACTTCCCATCAAGCTAGAGCTTTGAAATTTTGGGAATCGTTCGTACTCGCCTAACAATGCAATATTTAGACGTTTGCGATAAGTTTTAATTAATATTTTCTTTAATAATGCAGTTTAGCCCAATCACTTGGCGCGATTTCAAAAATTTGCTCCAAACTTGGCTGGGTTTTATTTATTATTATTATTATTTTATTTTTTGTTTAACTTAAGTCCGTAAAACGGAACAGGGTAGCCATATTTAGCAAAATATCGCTAAGTAATTCTTGTCGCCAAGGGTGGTTGGGTAAAAATGCATTCCATTCATTTAATTTACCGGATGAATTAATTAATTTTAGTTAGTTTTAACGTTTTCATGTATTTCACTTGGTGTGTATCTGTCTGTGTGTGTATCACTGTGTCATCAAGTTTTCTATCGTTAATTTAACCAACTTCCCAGCAAGCTAGAGCTCTGAAATTTTGGGAACTGTTCTTACTTGCCTAACAATACAATATTTAGATATTTGCATCCAGTTTTAACTAATATTTCAATAATTTTTTTAATAAACTTTGCCGCCATATAAAAACGTTGTTTTTAAAAACGTTGGTTTTTAATTCGAATTATTATAAATTGAATATCAAATTTCTGTGGCAGAGAATTTATATAAAAATTTAGGTATCAATTTATGCTCCAGAAAATTTGCTATGAAAAGTTTAGCCCCATTTTTGTTTTTATAAATGTATCCGTACTTGAAAACTACAGATTTATTAAGATCACATCTGTTGGGAAACTTAGTTTTATTATTGTAATAGTGTATAATCCATCTTCTGCAAAAACACCTGGAACGAACGTTTCACTAAGTAGTTTCAATCAAGGCTTCTTTTGGTCTTTTTTCTGCTCTCGTTTTCCTTCATCATGTTTTCTTCTATCTTTTCTAGGACCCATTTATTTCTATTTTCCCACTATATTATGGACTCTTATTCTAGATCTTCCGATGGCGGGAATCTCTCTTCTTTTCCTGATCACACTCTCTGAAGACTGGATATGACAGTCATCACCTACAGGGAATGAGTGATGAATCCTCATTTCACATTTTCTGGAGGGTATAAATTTTATTGAGGAAAGGTTCAACATGCTGAGTAATAAGATTTGTGTGGTTCCGAGCGTGAAATATTTTGTTCTGAACAAAGTCTCTGCGGATGAAAGCATTTAAAGGAATTAAAATAACTTCGACAATGAAGAATGAGCTTATTTTTTACCAAATTTACATAATCCTGTCTTAAAAATATAAGTAATGATGGTCTAATTTTCTAATTGAGAAATCTGTATATTTATGTATCAGTTTCAGTAAAAAGAATGCACTCGTAAATAGAGATATACATACATAATTATGTATCAACATTTAAAAAAAATTAATGCAAATATATTTAAATTTGCAAGTCGTTTATTTATCTTTATATAAGTACATATTGCATTAAATAAACTAAATCTATAAGTTTAAAAATTTACAGAATTCTTGTAAAGTTAACATTCAATACATTGAATATAATTATTATTTCAAAATTTGAATTTAATATAACTTTAATAAAGTTTTATTTTGTGAGTTAAATTTTCTAAAACATTTATGCACATATATATTACAATATCATATTTTTGAGTGTTTATTAGTAAATATTTATGTACATTTTATAGGAATGAACCCCATTTTATAATGTTAACAATATCAACACAGATAACTAAATGTATTTTACGGAAAATACCAGAGTCATAAAAACGCATTTTTAGTAAATTGCTAATACAGATATTTTTCTCTGTGGCATAGCATGTTTGTTTAAATTTTTCTTTTGTATAGAATTCAATTTTATCGTTCTATTTAATTTATTCTCATGAGGAATATGTCTATGGAATAAGCGATGCTATTGCAAAATAAAGAATTGAGAAATTCAAAGCATTTTGAAGTTTCAGTTACTCTAAGTTTTAAAAAAATTATTTTAAGAGATAAAAATAAACTGACTTTATTCAATGAATTATTCTATCCTAGTTCTTTAGCAATAAGATATATTATTGGAGATACAGCAATATTTATAGCATTTTGTAGCCATATATATGGCAAACAGCAAAGTCAGCTGTGTTAGTGCTTGAAGCATCCTGATTGTTAAAATTGGTTTTTGCAGGTATAGTTAGTGAATAATTTTGTGTTCAAATCCTGATATTCAACAGTTTGATGATGAAAAAACTTGATAATCTACTCTGGATCTGAAATTACTCTGGTTGAGTAGTGAATTGATTACATAGATAAACCTCACATTAATCAACTATATTATGATGATATGTTGTGTGGTATTTCTGTTAAATATTGATGAATTACGGAAATGAAAATTTTAAAGTATTGTATAACACATTTTTTCAGAGAATATATATAGTTTAAGAGGTTGAGAAAAAAGCCCTATAACAATTTTATATCTTTGGAAGAATCATCAAGTTAGAGTAGTAGAATAGTATTTTGAACGAAAAATAAGGATTTTGAATACCTTATGAATTCCTTACTGATTTTTTTAATTTTGTGGTCTAAAAATAAAATAATATTTAAAGATCATATCGTTAAAATATACAAACACATCGCTAGAATTTTTCCCATTTCAATGAATTATGATTAAATACTTTTCCTTCCCCCCAAAAAAACTCTAGAGTAACAGTGTGACGGTAAACCATTCCTGTTCGCCTCTTGTGCCATAGGTAAACTCAATGTATTAACACTAAAAGTCAATAAGTTGATCAAAAAGACATTAGAACAATAAACACAGTATTTACTGGCTAATTGCTAATATAACGACAATTATAAAGGCTCTCCCAGACAAGGCCTTAATTATATTAACTCGATCTACCAGTAATAAACTAACTGACTCTTACCACACTGAAGCTGTCTTGACTTCTAGCATACATTAACCAGCCGATAGGTTGTAACAATTCCTGGCTCCGACTTCAACTCCTACTCTGGAATAATTGATAAACCTCTCAATCGACCTCTCTATCGTGATTCTCAAGCTTTTATATATTTCCTGCTTCATTTCATTTCTACTTGCTTGTGATTTACATATTCACGTTTCATTTTGGGTTGGGCAAAGGTTGTTTAACAAAAACGATAAATCTTAATTAGAGTCCCCAAGGTTAGTGAAGAGAAACCCGCGAATAGCTCAACGTTGTTACCAAAGTGAATTAATATACATGGCGTGTTTGCAAAGAATATTACAATTTGAAGAGTGATAATAACATAACTAGCCAAACCACTACAGATATCAAGACTCTATGTTTGAACTACCTTAAAAAATAAAAGTGGTAAAATATATGAAACATTATTTTTTTTTCAAATTAACATTTTTTTCTATAAAAAAATTAAAATAGTTACTTTCCCACTCTTTTGAATTACAAGTTGAAATAATCACAAAACAGTAAAAAGGGATAACACAATCCCCACAAATAAAGAAATGTTTGTTGTATCCATCAATCAAGAATTATTCTCTCTTAATTTTATTCAATTGCTGAATCTTTTTCAGTTCAAATCTTATTAACAGATCTTTGTTAAAATAAAAATTAAAAATAAATCTTCTTATGTTTTTAGTTTCATTCGTATGTATGAAATAAAAATGTTTAATTTGTGATAAGGTTCCACAGAAAAATAAGGCTACTTCTATTTCAAACTGAAATTATAATGGCTAAGATAAATTTGAAAAATGAAAAACATGTATATATTAGTTCTACATTTTCTCGTTAAGTTTCTAAAGAAGTTTTAGTCTTTGCTTATAAATATACAATTGTGTAAACCACCTTTTGTACACGTGATTACGTCAGTGAAAAAAATTAGGCAACTTTCCAATTTTTCCAGATAAAACTACTTTCATAAAATTTTATTCACTGTTGCAAAAGGAACAATGCATTTTTTTTAATTTTATTAACAGAACTTCATTTCAATTTGAAATGAATCATCGAATATAAATAAGAAAAGAAACAAAATGTATATTGTTTTTCTTCCATTTCACCGAAAGTCAACGGTTTGAGCAGTCTATATTAAAGAAAGTAATAATAAGAAAAGCAGAATAAGCATAATATTACATATAATAAATACACAAAACAAAATTCACATTCAGTTATGAGAGCCTCTAATGAAGGTAATACAAACAACCATCAACAGCTGTATAACTCTATAGCTATACGTTTGTGAAAAAACTATCTATGTCATTCCTGTATGAACCAGAAGTAATTTGAGAAAATTCCTCACACATTATTGAAGCGCATTTCAATACCTAATTGAATCAACATTGCATACAAATTTCCAATTCCGTGACCATTCGTTCCAGTAAGTTTACCTTATGAAGGATATCTTACCGAACCCAAATTACGAATATCCTGGGAACCCATGAATACAATGACAACCTCGTGCTCAGGAAAGTCTATTTGACAAACTCTGCTAGAAACACTCTGCTTTAACTTCTTAATTTTCTTTTCAAAGCCTATTCTCCTATTAATTACTTTAGAAATTAACAATGAAACCGTCAAATGGGGTGTTACCGGCATTAGCCGTATAACCATTAGGTACCTTATATATAACAACAAGCGTTACGTACGTAAATACTAGTAATGAAACGGAATATATTAACTGATTCATTTACCGTTAATGTATTAAACTGAATGAACATATTATTCCTTGATAGTTTATTTGTTAGCCGAAAGAATGGGTCACTTGGGATGCAGAATAACAAAGAGTGTATTTTGTGAAACGATGCCTTTATAATTGTATATTTCATTTGTGTGTATGTCTGTGTAAATTGAGTAAATTATTAAACTAATTACGTAGCCATTAACATTGTAGAAATGTTCCCATTGAATGAATTTAATACATTTTTACTAGTACTGTCATGCTTATTTAATGATATAAAGGATTGTAAATGCATTTGAGTGTAAGTTAAAATGTATACACAGTCACACAAAAAAAAAGATATTCTTAATAAAATTCGTTGTTCTTCTTGCTGTTAGAAAAACTAGAAAATTTATTAATGATTCAAAGGAAATACAATGTTACAGAAGGAAATGAGTGATACAATTAATTAGCTCAATTAACCAAAAACGAATTTTTGTTACTGTTTCGAAGTTATCTTTAAAAAGAAAGGAAGCTACTAAATACGTAATGTTTCATTCAAATCCGATTATTAATTTGTTTCAATTTCCCTTCATTTTGTAATTCTACAAACACATCATGTTATATAAATAGTCAATAACATTACAATTCCAATTGAAGAGACGTCAGAAAAAGAACAACACAGTTTATCAACAATCTTCATCAGATTATGCATATATATCTCACTCTCTTCAAATCCTCTTAACTCGCCTGAATCTTAGCTTCGAATTAAACAATGAAGTATTAGCTTACCAGCTTATTTGCATAAAGTAAGACACTCTTTCAATACACAGTATGTTCGATTTCTATTAATTTTTACTGTAACCATGGATCAATCTAACAAAGTTTACTACAAATAATCAACTACAACAATTTGCACAAATTATTTTATAAACATCTATAGGATTCTCTGTGACGTCTATCCTCCTTGAAAATACAAATATTTTATGATTGAAGAAAAATGCTAATCTTTTATACATTTTTAAATTTATCTAATGCGGTACCATTAGCATTTATGAATTTAAGCAACTCATGCGTATCAGTTAGTTTGTTTAGTAATAAACAGGTGTGGAGAGAGAGAGTCTTACGAGAACTGTGTGACAAAGAAAAAAATAAAATCAGAGGCAAATTTAGAGGACAATCACCACCAATGGCCATTCCCTATGCAATGTTGTAACTCAAGAACATGTTGGAAATCGTTATTAATACTAAATATCATCAAAACACATCTTCCACCAACTGATTTTAAATGTGTTTAAGCAATATCTGGCTGCAGTGAAAGAACGTTTTGTTAATCCGAGTTCTCCAAATTATTCATCCGATTTCAAAGTTTTTTATTTTCATAAATAAACATATAATGATAAGTAATACAAGTATACAAAGGGAAACAGATGAATATGGTTTTCCTAAGTGTTCGATGTTACTTCCTTTAATTAAAAGTATAATGTTAATTAGGTCTGTAAATTCTTGCCAAACACGTTGAAAAGTGTCAGTGGTTATTGATCGTACAGCAGAAGAAATCCATTGCTTAAGTTCACATAAATTTGTGGACAAAGGTGGGGCACACACTTTATCTTTTACAAATCTCGAAAGGAAGAAATTGATTGGGGCCATATCAAGGGATTTAGATGGCCAGCTGTGCAATATTAAGACTTCTGGTCCACTGTGATCGATCCAATTGCGAGGTAGTTCCATGAAATTTCTAAAACACTTTCGTTGAAATGCGTCACGCAGTAGACATGAGGATAAGTTACTGTTCATAATATAACAATTCCATATTGTCTTTATATACTTGTATTACTTATCCTTCTGTGTCAAATATTTTTAAAAACAAGGAGTTTTGAAATTGGATGAATCATTTTAAATAACCCTATATTATAACTTTGTTTTTCAAACTTCTTTAATTAATATATGAGAAAGTAGCAGCATGCGCAGTTCACAGGATACCATAGTGTGTAGAGAAATAGCGTAAAATAGTAGAAACAGGTAAGTCATTCTCTTTTTTTAAAAAAATCATATCTATAGAGGGAATCGATTAGATAATTTTAAAACATTTAGGAGTCGATGATCAAAAAGGTTTTGCGGCCCTTGTTCTAAAGCAAAGAAGTGAAATAATTTGCAGAAATGAAAAAGTGCATTTTTATTCCTAATATGTTAACATTTTTGTGCTTCAAATAATTACTTCAAGTAAGTTCTGAGAAGTAAAAAAATGATTAATGCATTTAAAATAATATTTTTACAAATGCTTGTTTCTTTCTGTAAAAGATCCTGCTAACTACAATTTAAATTAGTCTTTCTTTTTATCTCATAGTATATTTCATGACATGAGTATTTTGGTGGTTATTGATATATATTATAATTATAAATATGATTAAATCAAATATTGTTTGAAACGTTTTCAAAGGAATGTTATGCATATTTTAATACTAATATATATTTTTATGTCAATAACCATTGACAAATAATTATATAAATAAAATCAATGATCATTTTTCTTAATATTCATAATGGAATTATAATTATTTAGAAATAAGAAAATAATATAATATGCTCTTTAATTGCATCGATTATTTTGAAAAAAGTATCATCTCCACTTTGATAAAATTTACTAAAGAAGAAAAAAACTATTTCTTTCCTCTAATATTTCCAGATAACATAAATCAGCAATTTTCTGCCATTTAAGAGAATTACACATGATGTAAAAATGCTTACATATCTATTTGAAGTCCTATAAGAAGCTCCAGAAAAGTATATTTTTATGTGGAGCTGAATCATTTTTAAAATGTTCAAAGGTTTGTATGTAACTGCTGGCGTACTTCAGATTTACAAGGGCATATATTCTTAGAAATCCATATTAGTCTGGAATGAACTGGTGTAGTTTTTTTGATGCTCTATATTTGAGTACAGTGATGCCATTAGACATAGTCAGCACAAAAATGGTGGATGAAATAAGAGCCATGCTCTAAGAGATGAACCGTTTCAAAATGAACAGTTGAAGGAGATTTGTCAAGATGAGCTTTAACGGATATACTTCGTTTCTGCATGTGTCAACTGATAAAAAATTGCTCAACCATCACAAAGTGAATCAGTAAAAAAATTGAGATGGCACCTCTATAAAATGTCTAATTTACTATATCTCTAATAACTAATATGTGTAATTTGGAAATAAAATAGGAGTCAAAATTTTAAATTATAATACTTTAATGAAGAATCGCTTTTTAAAAAAAGTTAAAAGATTATTTCTGCGCTGGTTAGGTATCGAATAACGTAAGATATTAGAATTTCTGTTCTGTTAAATTGGTTAATAAGACGGTTATTTGTTTTAAATTAGGATCAGAAAAACAGAAACAAAAATTACTAAATAATATAAGCTAGATATTAAAAAATAATTAGCAGGAGAATTACATTTTTTCTGAAATTTAAATTCATTTTTAAATAATAAAATATATTATTGTGTAATTGAAATCCAATTCTTACGTAGTTTGCGTGATATTATTAAATATGATTATTAATTATCATTAAAATAATATTATAAAATATAAATCTTTGTCTACATCACTCGTCTTTAAAACTATAAAAACGTGAATTTCATTTATGATATAATTTCTTCAAGAAAATTGATAGCATCAAATTAAAATCAATTACTAATTCAAGGTATATCAATGGGATTCCTCAAAATTTTGTTATATTTTTGAGAGAAACTTAACTAATGTTATACCCTTCAAAAGAAAAGAGAAGAATGAGCGATTTTCAATTTCATTAATAAAAGCATTTCTTTCATGATTAAACGGAATCGTGTTAATAAATTCAAATCAGTGCGTGGTGAGAATATTTACAAATTTTCAGAATCTCAAATGAATTAGCTATTAAATAAACTCTCAACAAATATTTCTTCCGAGTAATACACATATCATATAAAATTACACCATTAGTGAATCCTTGTATGCGATCGTTCCATGCAATACCTATCTAAATGCTTCGTTCAGTCAATTTTCCATAACAATCCATCAATTTTCATAACAATTCAGTCAATTCCATAACAATTCAGTCAATTTTCCATATATATATATATATATATATATAGAAATATGTGTAAATTTTAGCGTTATTTAATAATATTTTTCCTTACATTAGTAACATTATTTTTGATATTTTTGATTTCTTTGGGTTTGTTTTTCTGCCTTTTTCATACTTGTTTATATAATGAATTCATTTGTATTTCTTTATCTCTGTTGAAATGTATTTTTAGTTTTATGATTATTTGGTTTACTTTTTAATAAAATACTTTGTTTATAGAAATATTTTTGCTGAAATTACAGCTTAACCGTCTGTAGCATGTTACTAATTTAAGTACAATATACCCTATTATCTTGCTTATCACACTATATTAACTTCAAATTTTATTTTTTACAGTTTTCCAATATTTTTATCTTTTTTCTGGTAATTTGGTCGTTGTCAATTTATTCTTCAGTTTAGTTTACTTCCATTTAGAATTTTCGATAATATACGTAACTTTCCTTTAGTAATTAGGTGTATGAATATTTATTTTTAAACCTATTTATTAGTTTGCAATGTTTGAACTGCTTATTTTACACACGCACACACACACAAACATAATGCAGTAATTATGTGTGTGTTTGTGTTACTCATTGATATAATACAGTAATTATTTCTTACATATTGTTTTGTTTTTTTTATTTATTGAGATTACTTCCTAACTAGTTTTTGATTGAAGTATTGGTGCTTAATTTCACATAAATGTCGCGATTGGCTATTAAATATCTTATATAGCTAGCAAATGTTTTTATTCCACAATTAGTATAATTGTTTAGCTGTTTGTACCAGCATTTTTAAGCAGAGTTCTTATGTTCTTGCATATATATATATTTAAAGTCCTGTTAGATAGTCGAATTAAGTAGTATAAGTCTTTAAATAGTTATCTTCATTATACCTTTTTAATGTATTTTATTAATTTGCCTTTCTGTTGTGTATTATTGTTCTTAATTTTTCATATTTATCTTAGTTAATGAAAGTAATTGCTGACTGTGACGTTTTGATCACATGATTCGCAGTGTTTCCTGTTTCATAGTCCACACCATAGGACCATATTTAAGTTGCTTTACTTCCATTCCTCTTTTTCCCCACATTTTTCTTAGTTGTTTTCAGTATGATTATCATTTACTTTTCATATGTATTTAATGGATATCTATATATTTTAACTCTCAAATAGCTTTTAGTTTTTATAAAAATAAATTTAACTTTTGCTTTGTTTTCTCTTTTGATTACAAAAATGATTTATTCCAGTTTTAATTTGATTTTAATCTAATACTACTAATTGTATTGCAGTTTTGTTAATTTTGCTTAGTATTTTACTAACAGTTTATTTTCCCTTTTGATTAAGTATATAAAATGATACGACGTTACTATTTAATAAATATTTATATATAGCCTGTATTTATTTATATGTGTATGAAGAAAGTGCGATTGATTATAAGAGTTTTAGAAAGTTTAGACGCATTGATGGTGTTATTTTTTTCCGAATCAGTAATAATAGTTAAGTTAAACTTTTCTTAGTTTTATTCATAGTATATAAATTCTTTGTAGAGTAATGTTAATAAATGAAGTGGGATATGAAGGTTTGATTTAAAATATAGCGCATACGTAAACTTTCAAGAGTTGTATAAGATAAAAGCAACCTTTTCTCCTTGGAAAATTTTAAAGATTTCTTATTTGGAAGTTCATTTAGGAATGTAATTTATAACCAAATCTCAAGTAAAATTAGACTTGTAACTAAAACATAGGATATTTATATTTACTAGGATAAGTTTAAAATAATTTACTAATAAGCAGAATTTTCTTTGAAATATATAAAGATTAATGTAAAATAAATTATAGTATTTTTTTTTTTTTCTCTTTTAAGACTTATTTTTTAAATATTAGTTATATATTGTTTTCCTTTTTTTAATTTAGTTTTTAATTTTTCGTTTTTTCCCCTCTATCTTTTTCTTCCTATTTGACTTTTATAATTAATTTTATTTTTTGTTCTTACATCCTCAAAAGTTTCTGAATTAGTACTCTTTCTTTCAGAGAAAAAGAATTACTGAAATTCCGTTAATAGTTCGCGCGAAATTCTTGCGAGTATAAGATTGGTATGCATTACTGTTGCTATGTATGGCATCTCATATAAGTTATTTGACCTTTTAAAATCTGATTGATTATTTTTTGTTTGTTCTTTTTATGTTTTCATTGGTTGTTGACAGATTATAACTATTTTCTATTTAAAATGATTTCTTGTATTGCAAAACGTTTTTTTTTTTTCATCTTATTTTTTATATTTATAGAATTTCCATATACGTCTGTAACATTTTTCTGTTCATCCACTAAAAAGATATTTTATCGACTAATGAGTTAAGAAACAATTTTAGAATTTATAAATGTTAAATGCCCCTTTCTTCGTGGTTTTACTCTCCTTTGTTTTCATGTCTCAGTTTGTACCTATTCGTGATTTGAATTTTATCTTTTTTTCTTGCTATTTGTACTTGTTTATATATATATATATATATATATATATATATATATATTATATATATATATGTGTGTGTGTGTGTGTAGTGTGTGTGTATAATGTATAGAAGTGGAAGATATATTTTTTAGTTGATTTAAAATATGATTTATATCTGCGAAAGGATTTATATTATTTATATGATTTATATCATGTTGAAAGATGCAATATATTGTTACAAAATATATAGTAAAATACAACAAAATTCTGCTATTGCTATATAGATTTAAAGAGCATGGAAACTATACAAGATGGATGATCATAAAATGTCTCAGAAAATGTCATAAATCAAAATTAATAGATTTTCTACATGTTTCTGAAAGTTCTTTCAATGTTCACAAGTAAAATATAAATACATAAATAATGGACTTTTATAATTTAAAGAAAACAACTAGAAATATATTTCACGGTGAAGAAATTTTAATAATAAATTGACATCATTTGATTTTTATCCTATTTTAAAGGTTTGGTTGTTAAGTATGTTCTAGGGATGAAAATGGTATTCATAGAAAATTACAAGCTAGAAAATGTATTAAAATAGTATATGTTGGTTTCATAAGAATGTATTATTCGCAGGCTGCTTTGTAAACTAATTTTATTTCAACGAGCACCATTATATATATATATATATATATTGTGTGTGTGATGAATTCAATTTAATTCCTTCTTTTTAATTCTGGCTCTTTTAAGGCCAATTCTTATTCTCAAGTTAAAAACTACTATTATTTTCACCACTCGAGTTAAGGGACGCAAGTAATCCTCTCAAGACCCATTAGAGAAATAAAAAACAACTGAAATAAATAAAGAGATATCATATTTTATGGAATTGAAAGTAAATGTACGAAATATAATATATAAAACTGCTCAGCAGCTACAACGCAATCCTGAAGTGAGATTATTAGAGAGCAAAAGACACCAAGCAATCGTTCTGTCCGGATCCATACGTTTCTGTGTCAAATATATTATGCTTCTGCAGATAGACCGGCTGCTACTGTTTCACGTGACCTACGCATCGCGTTCCCTCCCCGCGTCTAGTATTGCATATCTGCGCTCTGTAGTGTGTTTGCTGGTTGGATACGCATGATGATAATAATAAGATGTCTTCCGCACTTTTGGAAAAGTGCTCCTCTATATAATTAATTGTGAATAAGAAGAATATTGAAGAAAAATATTGTGACGATAGCTGAGTCAATATACAAAGATATTCCCATAGTTATGACATATGATACGAATGACACAGAGTGCAACATGCTTTGTTTCATTTTTCTACACTAAAAGTTTAAATGTTTGTTCACATGATCAGCTCCATTGGTCAAAGGTTGATACCTTGAGGGAAACATACGGCCTGTGTGCCTTGGATTTGCCAGACCTATGTTATTATAAGTTTCAATTCACTTTCATTTTAAGATCTTTTTTAATTTTCTATTCTTCTTACGTCTTTAAGCAAAATTTTGTTTCTTTCTGGATGTCGTTAATACTCGCATAAAGAATGGAAGATAATTGCATTTTCTAGTTTAGTAGAAAATAATTTTTGGACACTAATAATATGATTGAATAATGTTGTGAATTCCTCTATATCCTAATAATGATTAATAATAATACAATGCTGTATCTTAACTCAAATTCAAATCAAAACACGAAGATAGTTTTCTGAGATAACATTATGTTCAAAATTTTTCTAAGCTCATATTTTCTTTTAAGTTATTAAACTTTCGAATTTATTCGCAAGATAATTCTAACTATAATTTTATTATAATTACTCATTATTATATTCTATAAATAAATATCAAACAAAAATAATATTTATACAAAAACGAAATTCTGAAGGTTGATTAAAAGGTATTTGCAATATATTGACAGAGAGAATGAAAAATGCTTTTTAAAAAATAAAATAATTAAATAATACAATTTTTCATTTAAACTAAACAGAAAAGCTATTGTTTATATAGAATTTATTGTTTGGTAAATCATTGTTCCTTAATAATAAAGCAATATAATCTTATGTAAAAAAAATATCTTTTTTTTCCAGACTTCTAATTAATGTAATTTCTGTCTAGGTTATGCCAGCTTTCATTATTTTCTTTATCTGATCTTGAAGTTTTGATGTAGCAGCAATAAAACAAAGAATACTTCAGTGCACAAATATTCTCAAATTACAGAGACTTATATTTTACACTATTTGTAAAGGTAAGAGTAATCTACATATTCTGATTTTTAAACATAAGTTATTAGGAAAAAAATCGCATTAAAATGCTTACGAAATATTTTCCTCAGAAACGTCTTTGTCATTTTCTACATTAATAACTGTAATTATTTTGGTTTCTTACTAAGAGTAAAACGAATGTTTATATATATATGTGTGTGTGTGTGTGTGTGTGTGTGTTTCATGCAAGTTCAAACTTTTTTTTGTTCAAACTGTTTATAAATAATAAAGGTTAAACTGATTAATAATAAAAAGTACATTTTAATCTCGATTGGTATAACAGACGCACTTATATTCCAACATCAAAATGCTCAGTAGTTTACTGTCCCTTCTATTAATTAAATGTCAAGCTCTTGTTTCATTAATTAGTTATAAAGAAACGTTGATGCAATGAAAATTATTCCGTTCATGTTTCTGTGAATCGATAGTATTAATTCAGTTCACTGTAATCGTAAGTGAAACAACGAATTTACACATTTCACACACACACACACACACACATCCGACATTACTAAAATGAAACAAGTTCGAAAACTATTCTGAATTAGAAAAGCAACTTTAAACTTTCTTTGTATTTTCATCCGTTCATACTCTACTCCATTATAAACTTCATCATGCATACTAACTTTTGAGATCAATCAATATCAAAGTAGACTTTTTTATACGCCAAGTTTCAGCTTTCTGTCCACCTTTACAACTCACAAAATTGTAAGGGAGAATGAAAATATCAGAAAAAAACCAAAGCGTGATATTTGAAATACTATAATATCTGCTATACTTCTGGAACGATGATACTGATTGAATGTCAGATAAATGGATTTTGTTTGTTGTTAATGTGAAATCGAAAGTCTTGGAACGGAAATCTTGTTTGGCTGAAACTGAAACCAGAGTTTGAGTGAAAATTGATAAAAGCTTAGGAAAGAGCAAAGATAATTATCTGGCTACCTCGATGGAGTTTTGCTGGAAATCACATTAGAAAATATATGTTAAGCGACCCGTTTTAACACTAATGATGGTCTTTTTGGTTTTTCTATTGAAAACTTAGAAACACAGACAAGACGAAAAAGGCAATAACTGTTTTATTACATAAGTTAATAGTTGATGTTTATTAAATAGAGTAATTACAGTAAAATAGTCACATATTTAGATCAGATGTAAATAATTAAAGTTTACTGTATAATAAGGATTCATTTTGCTTTTATTTATATGATGCATTTTTTGAAACTTAGATATAATGTAAAGAACTAAATCACTTTACATTTAATATATATATATATATGTACTTTACTTTAAATATTTAATACTCATTTTTTAAAATTAGTAATATAATTAACTATTCATATAATGCCCTTTTATACTATTCTCAGGATGTTCTAAATATAAGATATCGAATAATAATTTCTACCACAAGGAGAGAAACGAGGCGTTATAAATATTTTATCCTTACCGATTTTTACAGCATTATGAAATTTATTATATTCTGATCTGTTCATCTGCATAATAAACCATTAAACATTTTGTAATTTGATGAAATTTTATAATTTTTATGTTCCATTTATTAAATTCCTTTCAATATTAATAAAAAAGTATTTACATATAATGAGTTTTAATATATTAATTTCTTATGGTGTTTAAATAATAATGGTAAAGCGAATGTAATTTATTGAACTTTATTTACTTATTTATCTTTGAATACAAATATGTTTAAATTCCCTCTAATAATTATATTTGCACATGCTAATCAAAATGAAGAGCAACTTCAGAATTAAAATTCATAGTGTATTTCTTAAACTATTCCGTTAAGAGTTTTATATTTATAGTTTTTTTATTTTTGTAATATCCCCATCAAACTGGTGATGGAATAAGGAAATTAAAGCAAAATTGTATGCTTCACGCTCTTCGGGAAAAAATTATTCTGAAGAATTTTAGGCTTCTAATTTTAGGTTTTCGAGCTCAACCCTTTTGAATAGTGCTAAACTGAGATTAAGAAATTCTGACAAACACACCCACCCACATTGAACAAGGAAACATGATGAAATACCTCAATTTGATTTATGCAGATGAGTTACTAGAGCTTATGTTTCTTGCAGAAAATGCCAAATGGTATAATGGGAGAGTGAATTTTTCTCACCCCAAGACACATAAAAGAAATAAAGGACTATTTAATTTAGATGTAATCTTGAACAAATAATGGTATATTGAATAATGAAATCTTAATTATTTCTGGGAATAAATTAGACTAAACTTCGAAATTCAAAAGCACTGTTTTAGTTTAATTCTATTAATTTTGTTTTAATTGATAATTACGTGAATGTCCTATGAATTTATAAAACATGAATAAATTCTTTGCTATCCTTAGCGAAATATTATCAGAACCGTTTCTAATAAGTTGGAATTTGAAGAACCCTTATTGATTTGATGCATGCATTAAGAAGTAAAGAATTGTTCTAAGGAATTACTGATATTATATTTATTAATTATTTCATGAACTATGTATAAATAATTCTTTTCTTTTTTATTGAGGATATTTTATACTGAAATTGTTCTAATATCAAATATGTGTTAATAGCCACAGTAATGGAATGGAATTCGATTGTCCAATTTTTTATTTCATAGCTAAAATGAGCATGAAAATGTTTAACTTTCTTATTATACATTTAGTTTACTCCTGGCTAATATTGCATTTTCTCAATAATATTTAAAACTCATGCATATATATATTTTGAAATGCCTAAACCCTTACTTGTATACATTTACGCTTGGTCATTGTCGGAAACGTTATTAATAGTATGAATGGATTTGTGTGGCGTCATTGAGTTGAAAGAAAGGAACCTTCATTTCTCTACTCTATTTTTCTCTTAGAATTAATATTAATAGGGGTGGCTATATATAGATTCATTTTTCTTATTTCTAAACATGATATGTGGTTTCTCACTGATAGCCGTAGTAACATACGGTATCTTAAAAACTGGAGCAGCATTTGTGATAAAATCAGCACCAATATTAACAAAAATTTAAGGCATTTGTCTACTACTCTGATATTTATATCAGTGAATTCCATCTCACGTTGACTTATGAAGTAAGGCTATTAAATAACAAGAATGACACTATAATTTTTTTTTATTTTGATTTCATTCATATTTACTTATTATCACATTCACTATACATCCATTTTTTATCTGTACAACCCTCCATGCAAACTTTTCATTGTTCCGTCAGCTCTTTCAGAAAGCATGCCACTTAATCTTACACAGCGCCAACGGACTCAAATCTTGTTCCATTTGATACAAATTTCACCTAGAAAAACAGATTGAAGTCTTAAGAAGCAAAATCAGGCAAATAAGGCGGATGGTCTAATACTGGTATGCAGTACTTGACTGCAAACCTCTTGATAGACAATGCAGAATGACTTATCCTTCCGAAATTCGCGTCTTTTTAAAAAAATTTTATGTATTTCACTTGGTGTGTGTGTCATCAAAATTTCGATCGTTAATTTAACCAACTTCCCATCAAGCTAGAGCTCTGAAACTTTGGGAATCATTCTTACTCGCCTAACAATGTAATATTTAGACATTTGCGACAAGTTTTCAGCTAACATTGTCTTTAATAATGCAGTTTAGCCCAGTCGGCGCGATTTCAAAAATTGGCAACAAATTTGGATGTTTTTCTTGGCTCAACGTTAAATCCGTAAAAGCGAACAGGATAGCCCCATTTGGCAAAATACCACCAAATAATTCTTGTCGCCAAGGTGGTTGGGTTAAACTCCATTCCAACAATTTAATTTACCGGATGAATTACTTAAGTTTAGTTAGTTTTAACGTTTTTATGTATTTTACTTGGTGTGTGTCTGTCTGTGTGTGTATCAGTGTGCCATCAAATTTTCTATTGTTAATTTAACCAACTTCCCACCAAGCTAGAGCTCTGAAATTTTGGGAACCATTCTAACTTGCCTAACAATGCAATATTTAGATATTTACGACCAGGTTTAACTAATATTTCAATAATTTCTTTAATAAACTTTGCCACCATATAAAAACGTTGGTTTTTATCTCGAATTATTTCCTTATTCATTCACGGAGTACAGCAAGAACATGAAGGTAGTAATTTTGATTAAGCTTGACATTCAGATAGCCAGTGACGGTACACAATCCCAATAATATCGAAAAAATAACAATCATCATTGTTTTGCATTTTCATTTACTCATTCGAGCATATTTAGCTCTTGGAAAGATGGGCTCCTCTAGTTCATTGATTGATGCATTCTTTCAGGATCCTAAGTAAAACCCCGAGATTCGACACGCGTTATTATCCCTTCCAATAAGTGTGGGTCATTTTCAAAAAACATTCAAACAATCAGCACAAATATTTTTACGAGTTTATTGTTGTTCAAACGTTATAATTTTAGGCACCGTTTGGGTGCACATATTTGGCATGTTAAAAGTCTTATGTAAAATTTGCCGAATGGATTATTTGTCAATTTCTACAGTCTCAGCAATCAAAAGAATACATCGAACCCGGTTACTGATGTTTTTGGATATCACCATCCTTTTTTTAAGTAGAAGGGTGTTTCATTTTTAACGTCTGATCGGCCATTTAAAAAATTCTGAAACCACTCAAAAATACTTGCACGCAAAATACATTTATTATCACACACTTCTTTCAATGAATATTAAGTTTAAGTAGCGGGATTTCCAATTTTCATGTGAAATTTCTCAACAATTCGTTGCTCACTTATAATTTTTCCTGGGATAAAAATATAACTCTAATGCGAATGAAGGCTGTGGGTAAACGGATTTGTTTACAGAAGCGAGATGCACTGCATTTGAAAGTAAAGGCTTTAAACTAAATAGCTGTCGTTTGCTGGTATTTGGCGCATTGAAACCTCTTCTGTAGCAGCATCAGTTTCGTTATTTAAAAGTCACATCTGGTATTTTTTCATGGAATTTCAAATTCAATTAGTTAAGAAAGGAATATCAATTCTTATTGTGTTTCTGTATGTTTATCCATATTGAAGGAAACCTCAACTGATGTAAAGATATCAAATGATCAATAATGGGTTCTCCCTCTTTGTGTGATTATTTTAGGTGAAACAGTCCTGGTACTTTGTTATATTTCCAAGGACCTAGAGGTGAGCTGACTTCTATTTGCAGATTAATTTTTGATGGTATTAAAAATTGATGACATTCCTTTAGAGCAGTAAAGCTTACATTTATGACCAAACATCGAGACCAAAATGTTCAGCAAATCAGGTTTAACTAAACCATATACTGGTGGATATGGGACTGGACAAATATGACTTGTATGAACACTTTTTGATTGTTCTGGAGCTTTTGAGGGCAAGAGATACAATGGACTTGGAAACAATAACGTTATCATGTTCTTGAAAAAAATGAAAGAGATTTTTAATTAAATATATATATATATATATATATATATATATATATATATATATATATA
>BMAW01113583.1:49610-67197 GCA_019974015.1 Nephila pilipes
ATATATATATATATATATATATATATATATATATATATATATATATAATGCTTATTACATTTTTTCGTTAATATCTATCAGATAAGAATTTTTAATTTTTAAATGAAATAATTGAAACACCAAAAGACATCAGGCTATTCTGAGCTACATACTTTCTCTGTCCTTAAAAATATATGTAATTTATTGACTTTTTAAAGAACTTTTCTGGTACCTTATTCTAAATTACTTTTCATTTTATTTCATAACTCACGCCTTCTTTTTAAAGCATTAATTTCATAATAATTAATATTTTACTCTGCTATATTTAAGAAAAAATCATTTGCTTGGATAAGTGAGAATTCTTAATGATTAGTTTTAAAACAGAATAAATTTCACTAGTAAAAATATTTATTGAGCCCTTGCTACATAATTACATATAAAATGTAACTGTATACTCAAAATAATAATGTAAAATTAAAGAAAATATGCAGAACGTTACTAAATGCTATAATAATAACGCTACAGTTATAAGAAACATGTATACATGTTATAAATAAATATATAGTTAAATATTATTATTATTTGAAAATATTTAGCGGCAGTTAAAATAAGAATATGAGGTAAATCTCGTTGATTTAAGCAAGAAATATTCTGTAATTAGTCTTTATTTTCATTTTAATGAAATTCCCTCCGGTTTATGAAAACTACAAATCTAATAAAAATTAAAAAGTTTATGGGGACAAATAAAGTATTACCATTGTATGAAAACAGTCCATTATGAAAAATAACCTGTGGGTAGAACCTTTCATGAAGTGCATTCAACGGGAATATCTTTCAGATTTTTTTTTTTTTACTTTTCCTCTATTCTTTTTTCCGATAATTCTTCTCTTTTTTCCCCCGGAACTTGTATCCGTTCTCTTTTTCTTGATCCACTTCATTGTTGATCATTTGTGTTCCAACGAAAGATATTCTTCCTAAGGGTCAGCTCTTTTATTTTTCTGACCCAACTCTTCAAAAAATGGATGTGACGGTCATCGCCTGGAGGGAGTGAATGATGGAACAGAATCTCGACATTCCTGCCGTGGAAACATTTGCTGCAATGAGGGGGGAGGGGTAAATTAACTATGTAGTGATACCTAGATGTGTGTATGAATTGGTATTTTTAGGGTTGTTTTACATTATAATTTTGGTAACAATGAAATGGTATTACAATTAGGTAGTTTGTCTTGTCAGGGTGCATCTAAATATTACAACTGAAGGATACAACAAGAAATTTGAAACTATAGGTTATTTTATAATTAATTTTAGTAACATGGTTAGATTTTTATCATTAGGTAGTTTAGTTTTCCTGAAAATTTCTAAATTTGGCAGCTGAGGGATACAACTAGAGGTAGCAATTCGAATACATGAAGACATAAAAAATACCTAACTAAAACCATGATGAGGATTCCATTCATTTTTTAATTTTAATTAATGTTGTCACGTTTAATTTTTTAAATTAAAATTTCAATATATAAATAACGGAAACTATTATCTGTTTTAAAGATTGATCGTTAACAAACTATACGCAATTAAATTACTTATTTTATGCTTATAAATTTTAAATTTTGTGTAATTGAAACTATTGTCACAGTTTCTAATGGGAATTTAAATTGAGGATATGTTACGTTATGGAATGTAATAATTCAACAGGAAATTTGTTTTAAGTATGTAAAATGCTTCAAAACACACACACACACGTACCCCCAAATATATATATATATACACTCCTCAAAAGTGAAATTGCAACACCAAGAGATAATGCACGTAGCATCATGCAAATTTCAGGAGCAATAGTGGTGAGATGGGTATGCAAATGATTAAATTGTGGATAGACTCTGCGACTGAGTTTGACGACTTTGTTCTTTAATGTATTCTGTGCTTGTATTAAAAAGGGCTTTCTCCTGTTAAAAGGAAGTTATTGTATGTCCTGGAGAGTCTCATAAATGAAATTACAATATCAAATTGAAGCTTTTGATTTAATAATTGGACCATTAGTGCACTGTAAAACACGATCAACCGCATAACAATATTATTAATCAACATTTCATTTATAGTTACTGAATAATGCCTTGTTGTTTATATTTATTTTACCCTCGTTTTAAATCTAAAGGCAATTATACGTTGCTTAACTCATTTTCATTGCTTTATAAATGGTGATTAAGAACGAAACGAAGGACTTAGAAATTTTACTTCTATTTAGAGAACATATATTAAGTAGTGTTAGACTTATTACGTAATTTTAGATGCACTTAAAAGTAACTAAGTGTCTGAATTTAAAGTCTGGCTAGATGAGGGATCGAAATTTGTACAAGTTTCTTCGAATCTAGCAACTTTGAGACTCCCAAACAAGCAATTGGCTCTAAATTTCGTCACCAAGTCACAAAAAATTGCCAAATTCCGAAATCGTCCTTGTATTAAATATGCTAAAAAAATTAAAAGATAGTGGTATAATCATAATTTTGTGTCCATTTATTGAAAAAGATCTTTCAATAACACACTGCTGGCCATACAAACTGCAACACCCAGATAGACCAGAGATATCACAGCGAAATTTATTTGGCAGATAACATGTTGTACAAAGATCAAACGATTAAAATAACAGCCTCTTGTGAACTGTGGATGATGACAAAATCAATAGTTAGTGTAGCCACCATTGTTGGCTATAACTGCTGCCACACGCCTCATCATAAAATCAAAAAGGTTTTGGATGAATCCTTGGGGTACAGCAGTTCATGTGGCTTCCACATATTGCCAAAGTTGATGTGTTGTAGCTGCGGGTGGTGTATCCCGGGCCAGTCGTTGTGCAAGAAGAGGCCACAAATTTTCGATTGGTGATAGATCAGGAGAACAAGCAGGCCAAGGAAGCAATTCAATCTGATGGGTAAAGAAGAAGTATTGAACATTGCGTTCCACGTGTGGTCGCGTATTATCCTGTTGGAATATGGCCAATGGTAAGCACTGAAGGTATTGGAGGACCACGGGCTCCAACACCTCAAAGATGTAGCGCTGGCTGTTCAGTGTACCGGTAATGCGTACTAGAGGGGTGCGGAAGTTAAATCCAATACTTCCCCAAACCATGATACCGGGTGCAGGACCAATGTGGCGATGCATAACGCAACAGTTCAGCAGCCTCTCATCATGGTGTCTCCAAACTCGAATCCGACCATCGTGATGTTGCAGGCAGAAGCGGGATTCGTCAGTAAACACAATGTCGTTCCATTCCGTTGTCCATGTCCGCAGTTCATCGCACCATTGGCGGCGCAAACGCATGTGGTTTCGACTCGAAGGTAAACGAAGCAATGAACGCCTTGAGGACATTCCACTCTGCAGCAAACGTCGTCGAATGGTACAAGCGGACACCGTGTGATGCGTAATAGACTGAATCTGTTGTGCTATGGTTCGTGATATGGCTGCGCGATCCATCACTGCCATGAGCACAATCTGCCTGTCATCACGGGCAGTGGTGCAACGAGGTGGGTGCGATCGGCCCCGTCGGTCCCACCTGCATTCAGCGATCACAGATCCGCGTCACAGTTGCTTGGTTTCGTCCAACACGTTGACCATTTCTCTGAAGGATAATCAGCAATCCGTATAGGCTACTATTCTTCTTCGGTTAAATCAGAAACTTGGTCAAAAGACGTTCAATGTCTTCCACGAGGCATAGGTAAACAGCTTACGCAAAAAAAACGCACGAAAAAAAAATTCCCGTACTTCAAATCACCAATCTGTTCTTCCTTTATAAAGCGCTTGCGAGTAGCGCTTCAGTCGCTCGTGATGTGCGTCTGCTCTGCAATGCTAATGATTTGCATAGCTCATCGTCGCAAACGCATGATGTAAATTTCACATGGTTTGCATGCTTCCTTCAGGGTGTTGCACTTCGTGTGGTTATCAGTGTACCTTTTTGTCAACAGCAATCAGAATTTTTTTATTGTGTTATCTTTAATGTGATTTTTTTTAACTTATTGAAATTGTATCTTAACATTTCACAAGGAGTAATTCATTTTGAAATCTCAGCAATTTCATGAAGATGAAATAAATGAGTATAAACAGTCCCCTTTTGGTATTTTTTAGGCAAACAATGATTACACAAATATGTCATTCACTATAATTTCTTAAGAATTACAGTGAAAAGAATTGTAGAAAAACATTGTTATTCTTTTAAAACTGTTTTTAGTGTACTAATTTCTACTAATAACCTTTCTTTATTTTTTAAATTGTTTTAAAAACCATTTACAAACGCTTTGTAAGAATCTAATATAAGATTTTTTAATGAATTTTAGAGACTGTTTCAGACTTTTAAAACATTTCATTTTAGAATCTTCAGATAAAGAGATGCGAATTTTCAGCTTTGTGAGAATAATTTTTTGTGCTTTGCTTATTTCATTTGCTTAAAAAGAAGCTTGCTACAAAATTGCTTCACATTTCCAACAAATGTTAGTTAACAAATATCTTATTTTTCTTGAGAAAAGTAAAAGTAAAATATTGTCCTTGAGGGTAATAAAAAACATATAAAAGTTTATAGAATATTGCTGTCAGAATAGGACTAGAGTTCTCAATTTCAACTTACATGTATTCCTCTTCTGCAAACATAATACGAACATGCAAATCATTTTTGTCTGCATACATTTTGAAAATAAACAAAAAATAGTAATATAAAACAATTTTTTTGAGAAGTTTTGTTCTGAGTTTTAGTTTATTTATATACAAGTTGATAACTGCATTGCAATCGTTTCCACGTTATTTTTATAACATATTGCTGCTGTTTAATTATTAAAATGCACTTAGTAAATTAATATTAAATTTACTCTTTTTTTTTACAATTTTTTATATTATGTAAATTTAAAAAAAATGATAGCAAACAAATCGTAAAGAATATTGAAACAATGACTCGAAAAAGCAAATATTTGATAAATCATATAATTTATTTTAATTTGCTTATAAATGTAGTTTGGTAATTGCATTATATTTTCCTTCCGTCTATTTATTTAAGTTATTGTAATAGTTCTAATATTAAACTATCCTTAATAAATAAATAACCTTCTTTAAATAATAATGAAATTTTTATTAAGTAAATCTAAAATTAAATATGATTCATTGTAAATCTAATAGAATCTACGGTTTATTCTACAGATGATATTTTCACAAAAGAAAAGGAATTTTTTTCTTATTATTTTATATTGATTTTGGGTCTTTATTACTTTGAAGAAATACAGTGAAATAAACGAGAAATAAGAGCAAGAATCGGATAAGTCTCATAAGTAATGAAATATTTTGTTAAAATTGAAAAAAATTAGTATGACTGTTATAACAGTAATTATTAAATTATAATTAATTGTAAAATTTCTAGCATTTATAGCAGAATATAATAGAAAGACTACATAAAATGTATTTGTTATTTCAAATTCATAAATTTTGCTTCATGATAATAATAAATTACACACTCAAATCTTGGAGATTCTACTGTTAATGATTATGTGAAAAAAATATCTACCTTTTCAATAAAAGAATTCCCCCAAATTGCATTAAAAGTTGTACACAAAAGAGAACATTTTTTAATATAATATTTTCATACACTTAAACTAACTCGAAAACATCAAAGCTAAGAAAGTATTTGTAGCGACTTTATAGCTTTACAGCGAGAAATCATGAATAAGAATCAGTATATTGTTTTTAACTCATCCAAACCTATCAGTTCTAACAATGTAAGAAAAAATCTGCATCCAATAAATCAAACACAAATTTAATGACAATGGATAGTTGCATGATAATTAAATGGGCGGGCCATATCTGATAATGAGTTCCGACTTTTGACAGCAAAAATCCATAATCCTACATTAGGTTAAATTGCTTGTGGTGATGTTCTTTTTTAAACATCACGACCGAGTGGAATTAGTTTTTGATTTTCGGTTAATAATTTTGATGACACTAAGAAATTTTGGTCATTTTAGTTAATATTAATTGCTATTCTATATTTTATTCATCCAATATTGAAATTCTTTATTCCATAACAATTATTGTATTTTATTTTTATAGATCTATGACCTTTAATAATACTCTAAACAGTAAATAGAAAATACCGAATTTTTAAGAAAGACGTATTTATTTCTCATTAGGAAAATCTTGAAGTTTCGACTATTTTTCTATATATATATATATATATAATTTGATTTACATGAAAGTTTCAGGCGGGGAAATATAAAACCAATGTTATCTACATATCTAAGACAGCCCAATGATGACTTTTGAGCATTGATGTTGACTGAAAATCAAATTAATAGACTTCGTTTTTTGTGTTAATGAGAATGTGTGTTTGTGTGTAGTTGAAACGATAACAACATAGTTGATACTTCAATCAATTTCAAAAAAATATATCCAGATACTCCGCCTTTAAGCTACTCCACCTTTCATTCATTTATCTTTAAAATTACAAACATTTCTAAATTCTATTATAGATATATTCCTATTAAAATCAAGAACAATATCAGAAATAAAATTTATTATGTATTCAATAATTTTAGTGATTTATTTTAATTTATAGATTTATATTAATATATTATTCCAACTAAATTCTGGAACAAGGACACAAATGAAAAATAAGTCTTATAAGCAATACGCTTTTCACGAAAATAATTTTAAAAACATCTGTCTTCTAACTCTGCCCTACCCATTATTCAAAACAGGACATTTTGAGAAATACTCTCTTTGGGATAAGAAATTTTGGGAGACACACAAACGAAATAATCATTAAGAGCTGTGAAATGCAATGAGATATTCTTAAATTAAGTTAAAGAGTAATTACTAGAGCTTCTGTTTCTCTTCAAAATTGTCAAATGCTGTAATAAATGAAAAATAGTTTTTCACTTCGAGAAGGAGGAGACAAAGGAAAACATTTTATTTAAATATAATCTCCTGAATGAAAACGGTGCAACGATTAATGGTTTCTGTTCTGCGTTCTGTTTAGGTGATGGATCGTCTTTACTAAATTCTCAAATACTGTGATTGTGTTTGTTAAATTAATTTAGAGATAAAGCTTAAATTATAAATTTTAATTAAAACTGTAATTAGTTTTAACTAATAAAACTATTATTTTAATTTATTAAGAACTGTAATCGTTATAAATTTTAACTAAGAGATAAAAATATTATTAATTTTTGATCAGAATCTTCAACAGGTGTTAGATTTAACTAAGAGCTATAATTTTAATAATTATTCTTTAAGGGGCTAAATTTTGAATTAATCTTTAATTAAGAAAGAACTATAATGTACTATCATATAATATAATATAGTTATATGAATGTTATATTCTTCAATGAAATTTTAATATTTTTTAATTGTCAGTGATGACATTTCGTCATTACCATTGTTGTTAATGTAGGATATTATTAATTCAAATTATTGTACCTTATTAGATATTACATTTATCGAAGAAAAAATAATTAAAATAATTTAAAGTGAAAACATTTCAAAAGTAAGGTAGGAATAAAAAAAATCATACTTTTGAGGACATAAGCTAGTGAGTTCGTTCAATTTTTAAATGAGTTTTATTAGCGAAAATGGTGTTCGTATCAGACATGAAATTTGAATAAAATTGCTCAGTTTGAATTATTTCTTTACAGACTGTGTGTTGTTGTTTATTCGTTAGTTTCATATATAATCTTTATTTTTATCCAGAAAAATTTATTTATTTATATAAGAACTGAAATTTACATTAATAGATATTGTATATAATTAGTTAGATAATTGTATTTTATAAAATGAAGTCAATAGAAATGAATTATGTATTAATATATATCATAATTTAGACAGTGAAACAATAATAATTTTAATTATTTTTATGATTTTTCATTAGTCTTAATATTTTTCAGAATAATTTCTTTCATTCACACCTATTATCAATTGGATATAAAATTAAAATTAATACAAAAACGTTATAATATGCTAAATTTATTTCATTTATTAAATGTTAAATCAAAGTGAAGATAACACGAAAAATAATTTTAATAAAGGTCGTAGAATGACGTTTTGAATATTCTTGGTTTAATTATCTCTTTTATATTAAAGTTTTAAAGAAATTTAAATGTTTATTTTGATTTATTCAAACAATAACTTCCAAATATAATAAACCTTTTTATTAATTGTAACATGACGTTACATTTTAGGTATTAATAAAATGGAAACATCAACAACAGTTGTGAAGAAATTACACCTGAAATGTCACCAGACTCTTTACAAATGGAATAGGAAATTTACTTAAACTTTTTTTTTATTTAGGTTAACTTAACTTTATGAAACAAGTAAGAATGTAAAAAAAAAATGCTTCATTGATTATTATAAAATTTATATTTAAAAAAGGAGTGTTTTTGAAAATTCCTTTATTTTTAAATCAATGAAGCAATCTTAAAATAAACTTCTTATATAAATTATTGAACATGAAAAGAGAAAATGTTAAAGATTTACTTAGAAACAATAAAATTTGCTTATTGTTCTAGATTAATGCAATAAAGCTATTAATTAACTCAAAAAGTAGATTCATTATCCATGTTAAACACATTTTGAGCATATGAGCCCACAAACGCAAATAATTCGAAAAAAAAAAACTAAGACAAAGTTTCATTTCAAGTTTAGGGTTTGAAAAATTAACGATTTAATACTTATTTTAACGATTGATACGCCAAATGGATAGTATGGAAAAGGAAAAGAAATACTTAGACTTTCGTTATTTTTCACATTTATACAAAAATGTATGGAATAACACTAAATTTTGCTTAGGCATTTAAACACTTTTAAGACATAAATATGCTTACCCTGATAAATTCTAACCCAATGCTGAACAATACAACTCACTGGAAATTAAATTAGTTTTAGTATTATTGTTTTAATTATTTGCCAAAGATTAATGCATTCATGGAAACGAGTAAAAATATATAAATATTCGCTGGAATTTTGCTCCTCTTACTTTTCTCCTTATATAAACATACATTCACAGATGAATTAAATTTCCCGAAATATATTTTCAATTTGTAGAAGCCCACACTACACAGAATTCCAGTTTCCAATTGTTCATATCATCATGATTTAAAGCAAAATAATTTCTTCATGAACGTATTCCAAATGTTAAGTCTTATTTCAGCAAAATGTATCGATTTATTCGGAAGTTACTAGGAAAACCTAATTTTGAGTCATATATTTATACTAGTCAAAATAATAAAATAAATGATAAGTTCATTTTAATTATACTATTTAAACGTATGTAGACAAATACCAAACTTCAATTGAATTGCTCGTTTTAAAAAGAGTCAAACTCTACATTTACAAATTATGTGTCAGAAGCAAAGATAAAAAAAATGATGATAAAATAACATTACATAATATTTCCAGAAAAATTTAATAAATAATTTTCTGCCACTAACGGGGATTACATATATTTATTTCTTACACCATGTATTATAAAAATTATACGTAATTATTTATAGTATAATTAGATGTCCCGAAAAAGTTTTTATCCTATGCGGTGATGAGCCGGTCTCAAATTGTACCTGGGTTTGTGAAAAATTAAATCCGATTTCAATGAGTTTAGGTAATGATTATAAAAACACTTCAATGAGCTCTCATATTTAATTATTATATAATTTCACTTAGTGTGAAACATATTTTGACTGGTTATTTTTTCATTCCGCTAATTTCAGCATTTTAAAACCTTGTGCTTAAACTTTGACTGTACATTTACGCAACAAATGTTGGAAATTTACGCAGATCTATTAATTTTTATACGATATTCGCTTTTCCCATAAATTTAATCCATAGAAAAACGCATTATATTCTATATATTATTTGGGATTAGGTTTTAAAACTAGCTTTACTTAATAAAAAAAAAAAACTATGTTCTTAGTGTCTGACACAAAATGTCCTAAAAGGGATGTAATATCAACAACCTCAATCAACTATGAATATAATTCAAAATATATATTCATTATAATGATATACACATTATGAAATATACAATATATAAGAACATAATAATGTTGTATTGAAATGATTATATATAAATATACGTAATGTACTACATATGTTTGCTCTTGCAATTCTATTGAAAATTATTCTTTTTTGTTCTAATCATTTAAACCTTCATAATTTTAGTCAACAATATGCTAGAAGTTTAAATCATTGCAGCTGCAAAAGAAAGTTAAATATTATTAAATTTTTCTTAAGCATAGAAAAAAGCATTCCAGAAAAAAGTCGTTGGGTCAATAATACAAGTGTATACTATCAACTGTTATTTATTGATAGTCTATAATTTTAAATGAGGGAAAATTATTTTCAATATCATTTCGTCATTACATTTGAATAATGTTATCTCATACACAAAGATTCAATTCTAACTGATAATCAGTTTTAAATCTGAGCAAGTGACTTGGTAATAGTAACTAAAATCTTTGGCCAATATATTTTAAATATCCATAATTGAATATAATCTTTTTTTTTTCTCACAAATATAAAAATTAACACGAAAAATACTGATAATTTCATGTGAAATATTTTCAAAATCAATATGATTCTTTCTTGGTGATTGCCAAATTGTAGGGAAAAAAATCACTATTCTTAATTTTCAGAAAGTTTTTTATAAGGAAGAAATAATTGAAATATACCATTTTTCGAATTTTGAGGGGAATCTCTCATTTATATTAAAATCAATCAATCTGAGGAGCTATTGATCAGTCACTACATATATAATTTCACTTCCTGTAACATACGCAGGTGATCAAAATTAAACTAATAATTAAACACATTTAGCCAAATTCTTACAGAAGTTCTTAATTAGTGGTAAAACCAATATTTCCATGTAAAGTTGAACATTTTGTATGCTGGTTATGAAAATATACCCGCACATGTAGGCTGTGCAGTTTGATAAAACTTCTCTGATAATGCTCCTTACAATTTCCAAGCATTGTTTTTATTTTACTATAGGTTACATAATTTTTGATCATTTATTACTAGACAAACACTTTAAATTAAATAATTCATGTATTCAACATAAATCAGATAAAAAGAAATAAAGTTTCAGAATTCTAGAGGAAGCTTTTCCAAATATGAAATTTATAGAGAATTTTTAAATTTCTGTTTAATTATAATTCATATTGGATTGCATAATCAATGACTCCTGGTTGCTTATTCTTCTTGTTTTTATGTAAATACAGAAGCAATGTTATGCTTACTCTGAAATGTTAAATCCGCAAATAAATTTAAATATTTCCTGAAGATAATTTTTGAGTTACAGATTTAATGAGCTTATCAATAGATCGTATACAAATATCTAGAATTTAGAACATGAATAAATTTACGTATTTAAAAAGTAATTCCAGTTCAATTTTCTAATACAATATATTTTAATTTAATAATGTTTTTTTTTTTTTTCAAATATGTATGTATCCGAGAGGACAAGTGTCATGCATTGCAATTAGACATATTTTTAATTCTATTTGAACTGTTTCAAGACTGTTTTTTGTTTCTATGTCTTGAATATCATAAACATATAAATCTCAAATTTTATAGTATGATGAAGATGCTTTTACAAAAAATTATTATAACAACAAATTTTATTGTATAGTAATTTTATAGTATAATAACTAAGTATAATAACATATTTTAAAAGAAATAATATATTTTTTGTTAAAAAAATCAACTACCGTAGTCAGTTTTATCTTCTTATTTTAAATTTAAATTTATATTTCAAAGGGAAGATAATAGTAGATTTAATAATTCAAAATAAAGTGGAAATCAAATTATGATTCTTTACGATCCTTAATTGTTAATCGTAATCTTACATTGAGATAATATTTGCAAAAACTCTATGTGAAAATATTGCATTACGTAACAATTTGATATAAATTATTTCATGCATAAAAATCGATTACAAAACATTTTAAAGGAAATAATTTATATTAAAAATGCAACTCAGAAAAGAACAAAAACATTTCATAGACAGAATACTTCATTTTTAGTCCTAAAGAAATATTAATACCTTCAAAACAACAAATTGCTCAAATGTCGAATAGTTATTATTTGTTTAAAAGAATTAATTTCTGTATTTTATTTTTAAATGAAAGTACTCTAGAAAGAGACTTTCTAAATGAAGCTCATTACCGTTGTTGTATTAATTTTTTTCAATGAACATTTTCTATCTGTACCACGCATATTATTTACGATATTTTTTTTTCAAATTATGCTACTTACGCTATTATAAGCAATTTTAAGGTATGACATGCATATTTATAAGAGGTAAGAGATGTATGCAAATAAGATTCATGCATTGTATACTTTTGTTTCTTAATTTATGTAAACGAAAAATACATTCTACGTGTAATGGGTTCATGAAAAGTAAAAGAAAAACCACGCTTTTTAAAATTTAAAAAATAAATTTTTAAATGTTTTCTTTTTAAATACAAGTAATTTAGGAGACTTTCTAGATGGAGCTCATTACCTTTGTTGCGTTAATTTTTTCAGTGAACATTCATTCATTTTTTGTTTGTACCACGCATATTATTTATGATTTTTTTTATATGTTACTTACTTACCAAATCATAAACACTTTTAAGATAGAATATGCATACTTTTAGAAGGTAAGAGTTATATGTAAATAAAATTCGTGAATCGTTTACATGTGTTTCTTAATTCATGTGAATGAGACATTCTTTCTACGTGTAACGGGTTCATGAAAAGCTAAAAAAAAACTACGATTTTTTAAATTAAAATTATCGAAAGCATATTATCATGGATTCGGCAGCCGTTGCAGCACATATGCGTGTAGGTTTTTCCTGTAAGAAAAAAAAACCTTCAATAATTGCATTAAAATAACTTTAAATGCTCCAATAGAATATAATATCTTAGAAATTCAGAAAATATTGTGGTTAAAACGGTATGATATAATTTCCTGAGTTAAATGTGTTGTTTTGTCTCATTTCTTTAAATATTGAAAATAATTTTATTTTATTTCAATATATCTTGAAAAGAAATTAATTTCTGCTCCTATTATTTAAAGGGGAAATGTTAAATAATATAATTTCAGAATGATATTCTTTAATAATTATTTTAAACAATATATATCTTCAAAAGTAGGATTTTTCATTTGTATATTATATATTATCTATTTACATCTTTTTCAAATTAGAATTCTTTGTTTGATATGAGAATATTATAAAATGGAAATAGAAAATAATTAGAAGTGTTTATTTTCCTTCGCTTTCCATTCTTCAATGAAAGATATTATTCCAGTAATGTAATATTTATTTTCTGTATTATAAGAAATTTTCCATAATACGAGAGAATAAGAGATAAAAGAATTTTTAGGGCCTTTTTCCTTATGAAATTGAATTATAATATTTTCCTTTGATCTAATTGAATCACATTGAGTTCAAGCTATATTTCTGTTTGCGAGATTACTTTTACATTTCGTAAAGCTATTGTCAAGAAATAATGTAAAACATTTAAAAATTAATAATATATGAGATACACACACACACACACAGATATATATATATATAATGTAAAGAAAGGGAGAGAGAGTGAGAAATCCTGTATCAGTCTCTTTTTCAATGTATTTTCATCGAATTATTTCGTTCACTAGCTATAAAATAAAACTCTGGCCTAATGCTTTAAGATATTATCCGCTCAGAAATAACAAAAGTCTCTTTGAAAATGAATGAATTACTTAGTGTTTAGCTTTAAGAATTATTTAAAGTAATGTTAAAGAATGGATCCTAGAGCGGAATATTTTTTTTAAATGTAGAATGCTCTAAATTTAAAATCTGAGATCTCTGTCGTACAGATATTAAGTTAATTTTTCTCTGTGAAACAGCCCTTATCTGTCATTATGAAATCTGTTCTCTATTTTATCTTCTGAATAGTAATTCTTATTTAATTTTGAATATTGCAATAAAAAACTATTAATTTATAATTATTCATAATATTTAAGACACAATATGATAAATGGATAAATGTAATGGAATCACATGAAGTTTGACATGGAAATATATTGGATTATGTTAAAGATGTATTTAAATATTAGTTGTTGGACAACAAAGTAATAGTAGGTAAAACTAGTTTTGAGATGCTAAGTACTCAAAAATTGAAAAAATATGTAGAGTTGAATGCTATTCAAAAATATTACATTCAATAAGCTCTTTTTGTACCTTTACCAAAGCCATGCAATAATGAACCATAAAGTAGAAAACATTATCTATAAAACATTTCACAACGTTTGAAAATTTGCCTAGCAAATTAAGGGTAAATAAGTTTAGGACATCAAAATTAAAAATTTTGCACTGAGTAAGTAGTTATTGATAACATTTAAAAATTAATGTTTTTTTAATGATTTTCTAATGAAAATGATTAAGACTTGAAACAAATTTATGTAGTTAAATTAGACTAATTGAAGAAAGGAAATTATGCAATTCGAGAGAAATAATGAAATTGAAAATTACAGTTGCCTCCGATTTTCATCATTAATTAAATTTAATTTTGACTTGAAAGTTATTAACTTTCTTATAAAGTGTTTGAGAAATAAAGAAACAGAAAAGGAAAAATATATAGAAGATCGAAAATGCCCGAAAAAAAAAAGAAAAGTGGCAATAACAAAAAACTAATATGGATTCCTCACTCATATTCGTAGGAACTCTCATCAGAGCCCTGTATAATAAATAGCAAAAGCAGAAATATGATAATTAAAGTAAATAATGTTTCTAAAATACAGACACAGACCAGTAAGATAAAAAATTGAAGTTATTATGAATTATCTAAATTTTATCAGAAATAGGAAATTGTGGTATTTGAAAAGACAACGATTGGAGAGTATAGATTATGGATGGGGATACATATGATCAATAAAACCGATATACTGATTTTTCACACATTATTAAGAGCTGTAAAATAATTATACAGTATTACATCCACAGTTAATTTATAAAGACCATAGTATGAGGATATATGTTTTAATGAATATAGTTACATATTATACATAAGACTCAAACATTGGACAAAGTATAAGTAAAGGAATATGATTATGGGGAAAAAATTAAATCAACTCTTTCAAAATTTTAATAATAATATTAAATATAATAAACATGGATAAGAAATTCATAACATTTAACGAAGGTCTTTGATGAAAATCTTATGATTTGGCTTAAATTGTTTTAGTTTACTTTATATATATATATATATATATATATATATATATATATTGGACTTTAATTATTTTATTCATATTTTATTTCATTTATAAAACCTTTCGCATCAATTCCGTGATGTTTTGTCAAAATTGAACAATATTTTGACTTACGAACTTCAAACTTCATTCATAGTAACAAGCGATACGAAAAATAAGAATCAGATTCCAGCAACAGTTTTAAAAGAACAGCTCTGAGATTTAAAAAAAATAAATGGAGGGCGCACTTAACTCAAAAATGTGCTTAATTTGTCCATCTTTTGTTTGGATCATTATGCTTGAGAGGTTAAAGATTTATCCTATCTAGAAGCAATGTTAAAACGATAACAATTAAAATAGTATATCATAACAATTAATGAATTTGCCATGAAACTATTGAAGAAATTAATGTAATGTTATTCAAATTAAAAGTGTAGGAACACATTTTCTTTCACATAGCAAAGTTTGAGAATATTATAGATTTAAATATATATAATCAAAAATATTACAAATTTTCAAATACGAACTTTGAAATTTTGAGTCTTTAAATTAAAGTTAATAAATCTGAATATATTTTTAAATATGTGGCTGAATGGAATTACTCTACTTTGAAAATACTACAGGAAGTTAATGCATAATTTTCTTCACAAAATTTTTAAAGGATAGGATTATAACGAACTTTAAGATAAATATCTAAATTGAACACATTGAAAACATGGTTCAATGTGTTCACATTGTTTTAGTTTTTGAAGGAAAGAGATTAATGTGTTTCATTTGAATGAATGAATGAGTTATTACAGAATCATGATTGTATACGAATTATAAAAGTTGTGTGAAATATTTTCTCATTATATAATAATATATGCAATGTATTTTGAAAGCAATAACTATTTGTATGCAATGCACAATACATATTTATGTAGATTATATGTTGAAACAATTAATATATGTTTCGATACTTTTAACACGAAAATATTGAAAACTGTTATTCAAATAAATGTCAAAGCTTTAAATATTTAATAAAAAACTTTATCATATAAAAATACGCCCCATAGATATCATGATAATTGTAATAGTTCTATAGAGACCCCAGGAACCTAGTGATCATGGTAGCGGACTCGTGATGAGTGTTGTTTTCATCGAGTCGTGGATTCGAGCTCTGACGCCACTTGACCCTTCGTGTAGGAGGCTGATGCACGTTAAGTTTGATCGAGGTCCTAAGTTCTTCAGTGGTGTGCTGTGGAAGCTGGGACAGGAGATGCAAGCTCAACTGTCGACCTCATCACTTGACCTAGGTTCAAAAATACGAGTTCCATTGCCAATACTATTTGTATTGCTTCTCAGTGCCGCGTGAATAAACAATCAAAATGGAACAGTTCTGTTATAAGTTCATGGGACTTTTCCTGGTGCAGTTCATATCGATGGAAAGTATTAGGTTAACACATCAATCAATAACTCCCGAGACTAACCCTAAGATGGCGCTCGTAGTAAACCAGTAACCAGGTCTTTCTAGAGTACTAACCTTTGCTTGAAACGTGTCAAAATTTTAAGTCGATCGGACCAGAAACAGCTGAGTTATCGAGGTTGGAGTAAAGTCGTTTTGTAGTTTGTTTAAAAAATGGAAAAAACCGAGTTTGGTGTTCTGATAAAACATTGTTTTTTAATGGGTAAAAACACCGTGCAAGCGAAACAATGGATTGAAAAATGTTACCCGGACTCTTGTCCATCAAAAGCAACGATTTGTCAGTGGTTTGCCGAATTTAAACGTGGTCGTACCGACACAAATGACGCGGAACGCTCGGGTAGACCTGTGGAAGCCGTTACACCGGAAAATGTGAGTGAAGTGACAAAAATTATAATGAAAGATCGTAAAGTGAAGCTCCGTGAGATTGCTGAGATGACACAGATATCATATGGAAGTGTATTTACTATCCTTCATGAAAAATTGAGCATGAAAAAGGTTTTTTCCAAGTGGGTGCCGCGATTGCTTTCGATGGAACAAAAACAGCAACGAGTCGATGATTCAGAAAGCTGTTTATCGCTATTTACTCGCAACAAAAAAGATTTCTTGCGTCGTTACGTGACCATGGACGAAACATGGATACATCACTACACTCCAGAGTCGAAGCGGCAGTCATCTGAGTGGCGCACAGCTGGCGAAAGCCGTCCGAAGCGTCCGAAAACGCAGCAGTCAGCTGGCAAAGTCATGGCGTCAGTTTTTTGGGATACGCATGGCGTGATTTTCATTGACTACCTCGAAAAAGGTAAATCGATCAACAGTGATTATTATATTGACTTGCTGGTGCGTTTGAAGGAGGAAATCGCAAAAAAACGACCGCACAGTCTCGGGACTTATTGATCCATGTGTTA
>BMAW01113583.1:67222-84422 GCA_019974015.1 Nephila pilipes
CTCCCCTAAGCTTTCAAGAAATCTTTTGTTGCAGAGTAAATAGCGATAAATAGCTTTCAATCATCGACTCGTTGTTGCTTTTTTCCATCGAAAGCAATCGCGGCCCACTTGAAAAACCTTTTCATGCTCAATTTTTCATGAAGGATAGTAAATACACTTCCATAAGATATCTGTGTCATCCTCAGCAATCTCACGGGCTTTACGATCTTTCATTATATTTGTCACTTCACTCTACATTTTCCAGTGTAACGGCCTTACAGGTTCTACCTCGAGCGTTCCGCGTCATTTGTCGGTCGACCACGTTTAAACTCAGGAAACCACCGAAAATCAGCTTTGATGGACAAGAGTCCGTAACATTTTCAACTATTGTTCAGTTGGAGGTGTTTTACCCATTAAAAACAAATGTTTATCAGAACTCGAAACTCGGTTTTTCCATTTTTAAAATATTACAAAACGACTTTACTCAACCTCGATAACTCAGCTGTTCTGTGGCTCGATCGACTTAAAATTTTGACACGTTTCAAGCAAAGTTGTTACCTAGAAAGACCTTGGTTACTGGTTTACCAGAGCGCCATCTTAGGGTTAGTCTCGGAGTTAGTGATTGATGTGTTAACTCAATACTTTCCATCGATAAGAACTGAACCAGGAAAAGTTCCATGAACATAACAGAACTGATTGTTTATTCACGCGGTAATGAGAAGCAATACAAATAGTATTGGCAATGGAACTTGCGTATTTTGAACCTAGGTCAAGTAGTGAGGTCGACAGGTTGAGCTTGCATCTTCCAGCTTCCACAGCCACCACTGAAGAATCTGGACCTCGATCAGACTTAACGCACCGCAGCCTCCCACACGAAGGAGCAATACGTAACTGAACGAAGCACAACAAGATTTGGAAAAGCGTTGGAACGATTGTATCACCCTAAAAGTTGATTAACAAAAGGTGTTATGTTGATGAATAAAAAAAAAATTTTGCAAAAAAAATGTTGTTTTCAATGTTAGTCTCGGGAGTTATTGATTGATGTGTTACAAAGAATATTATATAAAGTTTAATCAACCCATGCTAATAAGATCAAAATTTTCGGCTTATTAAACTTTTGCATGGCTCTCAAAAATGATAGCAAATAATAATGTGAAAAATTTAGTGTAAGAAAATGTATAATTTGTTATACATCTTAATTACTATATAAAATATATTTTTAGGGTTTATTTTATTTATATTGTTCAATGCCATATTTCAGAGTCATGAGTAAAGTTATTAAAATATCTTTGAATAAAGGAACTGTATTAAAATGTTTTAAATGAAATATGATGAATATAAATTGTATATCATTTCACAATATTTGAAAATAATTCCTGTTATTCATTATTACACAATAAACAACGAAACAATACCATGCTCAGTAATTAAGTTAAAATCATATTTGAACAATTTTGTTAGGGAAATTCTTTTTCTTTTGGATTTTTTTATTTTAAAAAAGTATCTTACCCGTCATAAGTCATATAATTTTAAAAATACGCTATATCGTGACAGATGACGCAAGAGTTTAGATTTTTTTTCTTTTTGCAGGCAAATGAAAAAGAGGATTTAAAATATCGCAACCAATAAGACTTAAATAAGTGTGGTAAAAAAGAAAGAAACAAACATCATTGATATATGTTTAACATCTTCCTTTTCAGATTCCTTTTTCATTCTTTATTTAAAGTACTCAAAAATATGTAGTTAGAAATTTTGGATTTTTTTAGAATTTCTAGAGTGTTGTATCAGATTTCCGGAAAATTTAATTTAATAAGACGTAGATAAAAGTTTCATCGTTTCTAGTTACGTGAAATACTTTATGTTTTCCTCTTTTGCTTATTTTGCTTTTTACCTAAACAGATGCTTGTTACAAAATTGCATCAATCTTTTCCAGCTGTATGATAACAGATTTCTTATCTTACCTGAAGATAGCAAACCAAATACTACCCTTGCGGAACTGAAACTGATAAAAAATCTGTAGAATTTCTGGACTTTTGGAATGTCGCCAAGAAAAAAGATTAGATTGCTCAATTTTCAAGCTTACGTGTTTCTTCGCTATAAGCTTAATGCAAAAAATTTTGAATCCAGAAACAAAACAACATGCAAGCAAAACCTTTTAATACAATTTTAGCAATCCGAACATCATTAAGTAAACCTAGTTAAAATGTATTTTTCAATATATTTTCCCCCACATTGTAAAGATAATTTCTTTTAGAATAGGAGAAACAAAAAAGAGAAGATATAATGAATTGAAATAGTGAATTTTATGCCAAATATTTGTGAGGCGAATTTAATTCACTGAAGGATAGAATTCAAAAATTTGAGAGAAATTACTTACTTTGCACAGTCTAAGTATTTAAAAAAATGTTTCATTTAAAATGCAACAACGATTAAATTTTGAAAAAAAAAAAGGATAATGTCTTTTGTTGCTTCATATGCCTTACAATCAATCAAACAAACAAGGTATAAATAGAAATAAATACAGTAACGTAACAAATGATATGCATAAGCAAATGGAAAATATTTGTCTTCTTCCAACAGTATACTAAAAGTGTTTACTTTACTTACGCACAAGAAGTCAAAGTGTTACATAAATTATTCATAAAAAATAAAATATTTAAATTTACTTTACATTACTTATTTATCACCTAAGCGCATCATTACTTTTTTTTTGGACTGTGGAAGTTATTCAACCAATCCTTACAAATTAATTTATGCCCAGTATGCATTTCGTGTGATTGAAATTTTTAAAAAAAAAGAGTTCTATTTTGAATTTTCTTATACGTTCACACTGAGCAATGAAATTTAATTCTTTTTTGAATAATTTTCATTCATTTTTGAATGATACGAAAATTATAAGCAATGTTTGGTGTATGGATTCAATTGCTTCAAAAATCCATAAAATAGAAAGGAGAAAAAATCAGATTGGTCGATATGCTAAAAACTGAAATAATGAAATCACAACCAATTATGACTAACGTAGGATTATGGAGCTTTGCTGTCAAAAACTAAATCTAGTTATGAGATATGGATAGCTCATTTAACTATCATCTATCATTAATTTTTCATCTGATTTATTGAGGAGGATACTGTTTTTACTTATTTATGTTGTTAGAACTGATAGAATGTATGAATTATAAGTAAAATGCTTATTCTTATTCAATGGTTCTTATTTTCAAGTGTCTCAAGTTTAAGTGGTAATAAATTATTTTAAGAAATATGTAGTTTTTTTTTCATTTTTATTTAAAACAATTTTTGTGTCTTCTTCCAAATTCAGAATTTTCTAAGAAATTTCGATCATGCTCTTAAATTCGAGTTTTCTTTCTCCTCTCAGTTTAATTATTATCATGTTGGTTCCAATAATATTAAAAGTATTTTATCTCTTATTGTTTCATGGTATATAATGCTACGAACATTTAAATCTTGTACCATTCTTGACTCTAAATAGAAACTATATAAGAATCTGTTTATATTTAAAAAAAAATTATTTGTATTTTATATTCGAATAATTATGATTATTTGATTTAAACAAAAGTTATATTTTATTAAACAATAATGAAGTGCTGTTAGAATTCTCTGGAGTTCTGCTAGTTTTCTCTGGAGTTGAAATTCTATTGACAATATAGTATATGGAGTAAATATAATATATATATGGTAGTAAATATATACTAAGGTAGCAGCGAAATTTTTACAGTGTTTTTCTACTTAAATGCTATTAATTAATGCTAAATGTCGGTTTCAGGAGATTGCCAGATTTAGCTATATTCCTATTTAATAATAAAACGCTTTCGTATTAAGATCTATCAAAGGGATAAAAAAATTGCCCAATTAAATTTCTTTTCTTGTTTTTGATAAAAATGACATTAAGCTCGAAATGATTTAAGAAATACTGAAAAATATATATAAATAAATATATAAGAAACAATTTAATTTATACAATTTATTACGATAGAAAAATCTATGTTAACTTTTCGAAGGAATTTTTTTGCTCAATCATTATAATGTTCTTCTCTTATTATATACTTATGTTACATTATTAGAGGTAAAATATCGTTTTTTTCATTATTGGTTTATGCCATTGTAACCTATATATATCTAATATAAAACACCTGAGCTTTAATATGCATTTACGTTATTTTGACGTTTTTCTCAAGATTTAGTTGAAGACTTGAGAAATGAGATCTAAAATCTTCACAAAATCAGAAACACGATAATGTGAATAAATACATTCTCTTTGTCCAAAAAGTTAAAAGATAACCGAGTGCAACCTGTGAAGAATTACAAATGATAATAATTGAAAAGTCTTCCTGCTCCTTGTCAAATTAAAACTTTTGATGTGTCCACTAGCAAGTATACAAATAGTAGTTTGGACGTATCTGTCTCTCTTAGATGCTTGCTTATTATACAATGATGAGTGTTCTCATAATTTATAGTTTGAAGCTTTTATTTTTGAAAAAAGTTTCTAGGAAGTTGAAAGTAATATTTAGACTTGATTGATTAGAACTGCTTTCCTGGGCTAGAATATCAGCAATTTAATTTCCCATTAAAATTAGGTTTCAAGTTGCTGAGAAAGGTATTTGGAATTTCAAAATTGAAACAACATTTATACCCTCAGTACCATATAACACCTAAGGAATTAAACTGAGGTGCCATATAACACCTCAGTTTAATTCTTTAGATGTTATATGGCACTGAGGATCTCTGACAAGGTAAAAATACGAATTATGTTTTGGTTTTAATAGTATTAAATATCATTAGATTATTAGATTTATCCATAGTTTGCGACGTTTGATGAAACTATGTAGCTATTTACTTAGAAAGCGCACAGCTCTTAAAACGTTAGGCATTAGTATTTGAATATTTTTCAAATAAGCATATATTACTGTATAGATTTTTAAAATTTATAGTTACCTTCCTTTCTTTATATTTATATATTTCCTCCTTTCCTTTTATTTCTATTTGTCTCTATTATGTTTTTTTCCCCTTAATTATTTTTTTAATGTTATTATTATTATTGTATAATGTTGTTACGTCTGTAAGCCTCTTGTTATGCAATGTAGAGCATGAGGAGTTTTGCAAATAAATTTATTTAAAAAAATGTTTTAAAACTTCTAAGACTTTAAAACTTCTAAAACTTTAAGACTTTTTCTGAATTCTTTATACTCACGCATTATCTATTTCTGAAAATGTAAGATAACACTATATATATACATTTTGTATAGAAGCAGGTGTGCGTTCCATCTGTACCATCTGCGTGGATGTGAAATTTAATTTAGCATATTAAGACGCAAGGGTGTGTGAGGATATTTATTATTTTTTTCTAAAATCTTTCATACATTAATTCTGTGAAGCGTTAAATATTTTTGAAGTGTTATAAGTATGATAAAAAATTTTAACTACTGCAGTTTTTTTTTTAGAATTTCTCATTAAGATTTTAGCTCATCTAGTTTGATTTATGTTTACATTTTATTTAGTTTTAACTAAGAATCTGACATTTTAAATTAATTTAAATAAATAAAGTCAGGGGGAAAACAAGCTGCAAACATGTTTCTTTCTATGTAAATGAGTTAATTGTGGCTAATACACTTAATTTGAAAGTTAATTTTTGCTGTCCCATGCAATTGCAATTTTCCATTCTTTCATTCATAATAAATTAACAATTATCAATCTATTCTATTTAACTATTATCAATCTATTCAATCAAAGTCTATTTTTTTTAAAAAAAGCCTTAATTTAAATTTCAATTTTTGAATTTAAAAGTCAGTTTTCACTATGAGAGGGTATTTTCCGATTAACTGTTTGGATTATTACTAACTTCATTTTTCGAAGATACTTTTTTTTATACAATATGTAATTCTGATGTTTTTAATATTTTTATACTTTAAATAATTTTCTTCTGAACTACGAAATTTCCTTTAATTTTGGTTAAATTATTTTTATATTTAGCAATTTGAATGTAGACAAATTCTCATGTTTGTAGGTTTCATCTTTATCGAATAAAGATATATTTTTTGAGCACTCCTGATACTTTGGTAGAAATTGGTTGAAATGATTTTTCAAATCTTCTTTTTTTCTCTATTCACATACATTCTGGTTATTATTACAAGAAACCCACAGTGTGGTCTCTTGGTTTATAAGTTTTATAATAACAACAAAAAATAACTATATAATTGTTGGGGTTCAACACTTTACAAGCGAAATTCATAACATTTTTTTAATGTTAGTAAAAAATTAACATATTAAATTAAAATGCTCATTAAGGTTTTGGAACTTCCGTTTTTGTCTCACCATAACTTTAAGATAATTCAGAGTGTATGAAGAGATTAAAAGTTTCAGAAATGACTAAAAAGTAGAAAAATCAAAAAAATAAAATCTGAGCATTTGGGAAGATAAAGAAAAACAAATTAACTAAAATGCTTCAATATTTATACTTGAGATTTTTAGAGTATAAACGACTGTAATATGCAGTATGAAATATATTCGAAATAATTCATTTATTTTTATGATAATTTTAAACTCCAATTTCAAACATTTGATTTAGTTAAGGGCTTAGTTTTGAAATCATAAAAAGAGATATATACCAATGAAGTTGGTTTTCTACAGACATTTTAATATTCAGTTTTTAAATTCTTTTAGAAGGAGGAAACACGTATGCGTTGTTGTTTATCAGTGCATCAGTCTATAATGAAACATTGTATTACTTTGGCAATCTATGTGGACAATAGATCTATATAGGTAAGAAATAAATAATATGACTCATGTCAAATGAAACAAGTTAGAAATTTTTTATTTCTAACCACCATAAGGAAATAATTCATTTTCTCTAACTTATAATTAAATTTACACTTTTATTCTTAGAAGCGAAAACCATTGCTTTAATGCTATCCGATCAATAAAAGGATTGAAACCAGACGTTGCAACTGAAAAATACGTGAGACGCAAAACCAATGGTTAAAGTATTCCAATTCTGTATAATCAATTTGAAACTTTGTTCATTTCTTCCCCATTCTCAGCCGTTTCTCCGATCTTAAGATACTTGATCATGTGAACCCTTGCTCCAGGGATCAATCAGTTCCAAAAAAAGCATTCTTATTCTCTAATTCTGTGCCTTCTGCTTTATCCAGTAACAGTTAATCAAGTAATAAAGTATGATAAAATACCCGAGGTGCAGACCCAAAACGTGATGTGCGAGACACTAATGGCAGACGTCTGCAACGTTAATGACGATCGTGGATCAGACAAATGGATTTTGTTTGTTGTTAATGAAAAATCGAATGTGCTTGGGAGGAATTGCAACCTCAGTTTGCACGAGAACTGATGTCTGCAAATAGAACGGTAAACAATGTCTCGGAATCATGGATAGAACTCAAGAGAACGTGAGATAAGAAGTTGTCTTTAAAACGTTTTCCTTTGGAGAAATCGATCTTACTGATGCGTACACAATGAAAAACATTGTATAAAATATACTTATTTTGATGAAAATAACCAATTGGTGAAAATGATTTGAAAGAAAAACAAAGTAATGATTTTTTCTCTTTAAATCCGAAAAGTCCATGTCATTCTGAAATCTTTTAGCGAAGAAACAAAAGTTTAATTTATTTCACATAAACATTCATTAAAATTTCTATGTATTGTAATTACCTTATGAATTTTCTTTGTTTTGTGTTAGACAAGCAATATATTACACAAGCTTCCAAGATAGTAGTTAAATGTGAATCTTAAGAGCTTGTAACGATATAAGACTTGTTTCCTTTTAGCTATCCTTATGGACATTTTGTAAGCACTAATTAAATCATACACCTCAACTTCCAATTATGTAAAGTAATGGTCGTAAATAAATTGATGTGTAGTGAGAATGCAGAAAAAGAGTGGGAAACAGAGGAGATTTATTGGATCTTGAATATGACCTACCTGTAAGAAAGGTCATTGAAGTAAAACATTTTAATATTTTTTGAGTACGCTTGGGGGTTGCCTCAACAAGCATAATAGTTATAGTGAATGGTGTGCTTGTTTTATTAAACATTCAGTTAAAGTTTTATTTGCCTATTTATTTAATTTCATAGGGAAGTTTAATTATTAGGGGTATTTATTAGTGATGTATGAAATGAATCTAAATAATGAACGAGAAGCGAAACGTTTGTTACAAGATTACATTTTCATTATGTAATACAAAACAAGTTTCTTACCCTATATTATATCAATAATTAAATTCGTTTTTTCCTAACTATAGACTGGTATGTTGCACAAGTTTTATGGAAAGGCTATTGATTTCATTAAGGATAAACAATTTGAATACGCTTTCCATTGATTTGCATTGTAATTATACATGCAAAGTGTTGTTTACATTTATACATGTGTCTAAACTTGCATACTTATTTAAAAAAAAAAGCAGTCTTAAAAAGTAATGATTTTTTTTAAAAATGAAGATATAAGTCGCAAATTATAGATTGTGTCTTTTTATTTTTATGTTAAATTCATTTTGATCAAATTTTATAACGTGTGTATTATTAAATGATTATTTTGTAATTATTTATTATAATTTCTAAGGACTGTGCTATCAATAGAGGGAAATGAAAATAACAATGTGTGAATTTAACATTTTAGTTCCTCGTTCTTCTGAATTATGTCAAATTTAAGAAATAATTAAACTAACAACATCAATAAGAATGTAAACATTTTTTTTAAATAATTACTAAGCAATTATTCTTTCCCTATTATAATTAAAACGAATACAATGATTAATTTATAAAAGCTATATCGAATCTTTCTGGATATTTTTTTAACAAAATACGATACTTTGATGATTTTCACTATGCATTTATAACAATATTACCCTATTAGGTCTGATTCTGTACTAAACTTAATTAAATTAAATGAATAAATTATGTTCGGTTTCTTCTCATAAATATTATTTATAAATTGTCCATCAAAATATTTATTAAGCATTTTCAGATGAAGAGTTATTGGTAGTAAGTGAAACTTAACAACTGAATATTATTTTATTTTGTAAGTCAAAATAAACCAAATATACAGTTTTCTGCTCGTAATTGCATTTTGATTATTTGATAGAATTTAATTATCTGCTATTGATTATATATATATATATATATATATATATATATATTAAAAGTAATGTATATCTGAACTGAAATCTGAAACTGAATCAAATTGAAATAAGGTTAAGATGAAAAACATATTTATTTTTATAAAGTGTGGCATTAAATGATTGAATTATACTCTTTATTGATGCATGGAATATTTGAATTCTAATAAGGTTTGTAAACTATATTAAATCCAAACATTTTGTAATAAAAGGAATTGTACTAATTAAAAAAAATGTTTCATAAATCTAATATATCGATGCCCTTTCATTTATTTTTTCTTTCATATTGAAATAAAAGTTTACGAGGTTGTAATGTTTTAAATAAAGATACTATTGATATGAAATAAGAGAGAATTTTTTATACAAAAGAAACAAAAATGAGTAAAATACTAAATTGAATATCGTAGCAAAACGACATTTAATATAACAGAATTTCGATTTAAGTCAAATATTTAACTTTGAAATTGCTATGGAAATATACTTTTGTAGAAGAGAGCCTTTTTGAGGATATTTCGCAATTTAAGTAACTTATTAAAAAGGCATGCTATAAAGAAAAGGAGACTGGAATGCATTACTGCTTTAACTATTTTTCTATTATTATATATAAGCCAATTATAAAAATCAGAAAAAATACTTCTCATGCTATAATGTTAATAGTTGAACATTTAAAAATAATTTTATAATATGCTTCATAAGATTAAATTTGAAAAAAGAAAGAAATTTCTTTTTTAACTTTAATTGCTGTTAAACTTGTTGTTAGTTTTAATTAACTTCTAATTTTCAATTGAAATTACAATTATTGACAATTTTAATTGGCCATTCATTAATAACTCGGAAAAAGTTCCTTTTTATGTAGCGCTATTTTGTGGTACATAACCTTAAGAATTCTCTCGAAATAGCCTAATAAATTAGTTCTTTGAGAGATTATAACGAAAATCTATTTTTCTATCTAAATGTACCGAATCTAATAAGAAGAAACTCATTTTAACCGGTACTGTTATCATTACAACAGCGTAATCCATTGTCATGTAGATTACCCGAGCAGAACAGTCCTTTAAGTACTTTCAAAGGAAATATCTTTCAACACATTTTTTTTTTTCTTTTTCGTAATTTTTTTTCACGCTATGTTTTCGTCTTTTCCCTCCCATTAACTCATTTCTTTCCTTAACTTCCGATGTCAAATGCGGGGGTATCTGACTTCTTTTCTTACTCATCAGAAAATGAAAGCTACTGTCATAGCCTACGGGAAAAGAGTGAAATGATGAATCCGTATCTAACAGTGAGTGGAAACTAAGTTTAGTTTTATTTGTGAACGTGTCAACAACCCGAGGGTATGAGATCAAACTCATCATTGCACTGAGACTTGGTTCTCCCACAGTTACGATAATTTTGCCAAAGAAAACTTGAGTTCTGAATAAATGTTTGCGATAAGCTTGAGATGTTTGTATTTATTTTTAGTTTCTTCATTTTGTTTGACCTTATTGTGTTCTACCAATTCTTTTTTTCTCTTCTGAGAAACCATATTATATCCCGAAGTTGTTTATGTAAATGTGCTGAATAATAAAAGGAAGTTAACTTATTTTCCTTATTCCTTAAATGCTTTCTTTGAATCGATCGATGAGAAGGTTTATATTTGGATTTGAACTCTTTACAACAATTTTGTCTTAATTAATGCACATTTCTGTACAGGTAGGGTAATGATGTTTTATAATTATCTTGATTTAATTACTTCAGCGTAATGTATTTTTACAGCTTGATAAAATGTTCATTCCTCTTGGATTTGTTATGTTTTGTTTCGTTTTACTAAGCCCACGTGCATCTTATAGATTTGTTAAGCTGTTATGCTAATGTGACAGTGTTTTTTAACTGTGACTTTGCATTGAAACAAGAACAAAAAAAGGTTTTAGGGCTGGTGGTCTTGTAAGAAACTTTGGTCTTGGGTTTTTAAACTAGTTAGTCTATACCTAGTTTTTGCTGGTGCTTTAATTAAACTATAATTCCAGGAAGGTCTCAAGCACAGATGGCGCAGAAATAAAACACTGGTCTACTGAACTGGAATTCACGTGTTCGAAACTTAGTGTAGACAGCTTAAGAATTCCAGTTAAAGTTTCATTTAAATGTTCTCTGTTATAATGTATAAAATCTTCCAGAATATTCTTTATGTTTCAGAATCAGTGTTCTGGAATAGTTTAAATGGCCGTTGGCCTAAGTAACTAAGTGGTCATGGTCAAGGACTGGCGGTCGGTGTTTTATGTCTAGTCGTGAGTTCATATCTTGATGCAACTAAAGACACTCTGTGTAGCCGGAGCTGATGCTCTTGAATTCTGTTGAGGCTCAAATTTCTCCTAATGGCGTGGTGTGTGAGTTAGGAGAGAGAGAAGCTAACTCAAATGTAGTCCTCGTCATTTGACCGTGGCTCAAAATGACGAGGCCCGTCGCCAATAGCCTCCATACTACTTCCAGTGCAATTTTAATAAAATCAATGAATCACGGAATATTTTAATATAATAAACCTATATATTTTCAGTCTGAGAGAGTTCTCACCCAAATACAGCGCTGTTCCTAAAGTCTGTTAATAAACCACATTATTCGGATATCTATTGTGAATTCAATTCAAATTGCACCAATATCTACGAAATAATATTTTAAACTGAAAATTATCTTCTGGGTGTAGTCTTTTTACACGTTCAGAGCAACATCCTGAGGACTCGATATACGAAATAAAGGTGCAGAAACTTTTCACTAATTAAGTTCATTAATGTTTTGAATAGATAATTGTTGTTTGCTTAACCTTTTGTTACTATTAATTTACATTTGAATACTCCCAATTTAGACTGAGAACTACTTCTGTATCAAAGTGTATTATTTTAATGCCATTCGAATAATTTTACCATTTTTTGTTTAACTTCGTAAATTATTATTTTTACCCCAAGTTGAGACTTACTCTTATTTTATTTCCCAACTTTTAGATTTTGTGAATGTAATTTATTATATAAAATTAATAACTATTATTCTTAGTGTGTTTTTAAGAGTTTGAGTCCATATAGTAAATGAAGGATTCAGAGCTTTTGTGTGTGTGTGGAAAATTGAAATTACTATTTCATTAAGTAACAATGAGTTTTACTTATTCTAAATATTATTCTATTAAATACAAGCTTTTGAAAAATTGAAGTAAGACACATGTGGCATAAACTGTACATTAATATTACGTAAAGAGGTAAAAATGGTCTTCCTAATACTGATAATTGCTTAGATACTGTAAGTATGTAATTTACTTATTTTTCAGAAATAATGTTTTTTGTTTGCAGTTATTATTCCTGATTTCTTAACAATACATAGCATCAATATATTTTAACCATGCTTTCAAATTAAGATTTATCTGGGAACTAGTCCAAAAGATAACGAATTTTGGCTCTTTCTAAACTAAGATCAATTATCAATTCAATCTGAATTTAAAGTGTTTTTCCCTCTAACTATTTCTCTTTTTAAAAAAGACTTCTGATTCTTGCCGAAGAGTCAAAATTTCGGAATTTGTAAATAAAATATAGCAATTGAAGGGACATTTTAATCAACTTATACACGATGCCATAACAGACACTGAATATTTTAAATAAAAATGTGAATTGAATTGAATTTAGATTATTATGAATATATGTTGTCTAATATAATTTTAATAATTCTTCAAGTAAATTAATAATTTAAATTTTAAATAGACTTATAACAATTTTAAGCTTATTAGAATTACAATTAGTCAATTGCAACCTAACTGCGCTTTGGATAATATTTATTCTATAATAAGGATTGATGCGCATTACCTTATAATCAATTAGAAACAGATTATGCATTACAGTATGTAGTTTCTAAAAGATAGGACAGATAGGATTTCTGCGATTTAACTAGAATGGCAGAAATTTATTATACGTAGCTTAATATAAACCAACTAATAATTATAACATTTCTTTTTAAGATTTACTTTTCTTAATTGACATTTTTTAAAAGTTCTATCATTTTGTCTAATGCTGCTTTAGTTAAATATGTTTCCTGTTTTAGGAAACATAATATTAATGATAATTTCAAAAATTTAAACCTAAATTACAAAAATTCGTATAAAAGTGTCAGAAATACATACTAGACATTGTAACATATTTTTATTTAACGAAATTGAATTTAAGAATTTTAGATTGAGACGGAAAATAATAGCAATTAAAATATAAAGATTAACAGAATAATTAAATTACTCCTCAGCAGAAAACTGTACTCTTCTAGGGCTTGCATTCTTTCGGCAAGTACGGACATCACGACCCCAAGACACCCTTGCAATCTTTTCTTTCATATGGGGTTTATTGCCTTTTGTAAACATGGCTGATACGCCCGTAAAAATTCCCTAGCAATTCTTCTCAATTTTTGACTATTCTTCTTTTCGAACATTTCCCTCTTTTTTTCATTATTTTTCAAGTGTCTAGACAGCATTTTCTCTTTATTTGGCGCTGCATAGCTACATCTTGTTCTTCACCATTTAAACACTACTATCACACCACATCTCTAAAAACTACAAGACCGTCAAAAACTAGTGTTTTTGCCAAATAATTCGCAAGAAGCTAGAAGTTAAATTCTATGTCTAAAGATGTCCGAGTCGTATCAGCGTGAAAACATTACAGTGGTGGTTACTGAATGCTTGATTATATTTAAAAGGTAAATTCAAATTATTAATTTTTACTTTTGGCCGCTACCGCTATAAAGTTTTACAAAATAGAAAATACATTTAACTTCAAATTGTTCCATATTTACATAAATAATTATAAAAAAATTAGATGATTAATTTTCAGAAATACGCTCTATAAAATTAAACGCATAATTTGAAATTTACAGAACATATAATCAAAAATAAAAACAATTTTTTAAATAAAAACTGCCAAAGTTTATAATTGAAGAATAATATAATTTAGTTTGATTTCTTTGTTTTAAGATAAAATCTCAGGAGTGTGTTGCAATGGGATACAAGGTGTAGCTATTAAATAACAAGATCGATGCTGTAAAATATTTTATTTTAATTTTATACATATTTAATAATTATCACCTTTAATATAAACCCCTCCTCTATCCCTACGTGAATGCTCCTTGAGAATCTTTCATTGTTCGAAACAGTGCTGGAAGTCTTCGGTTTGCTCCTTTTGAATACCTGCCACTTTATCTTTCATATCATCAATAGGTTCAAATCTTGTTCCTTTTAATGCAATTTCACCTTAAGAAACAGGTATAAGTCGCATGGTGCAAGATCAGGAGAATAAGGTAGATGCTCTAACACTGGGATGCTATACTTTGCTAGAAACATCTTGATAGATAATATGGAATGACTTGTTGTTCTATAATCAAAGTCATTTTTCCCATACATTTTTATGGAGATCAGCATGAGTGTGAAGGTAGTAGTAATGGTGATTAATAGCTTGACCTTCAATAACCCAGTGAAGGTACTCTATGAATATCAAAATAACAATCACTATTGCTTTGAATTTTTACTTGGTCATTCGAAGCTTTATGGCTCTCTGTGAAGATAGGCACTTCGTTTCAGGATCATAAGTAAAAATCTATGTAATGATCCTTGCCAAAAAGCTTTGAGTCTTTTTCAATGGCATTCAAAGTGTCAGTACAAACATGTTTGCGAGCTACTTGTTCTTCAAATGTGAGAATTTTAAGCACCATTTTGGAACACATTTTTTGCATTTTAAAGTTGTTATATAAAATTTGTCGTATGGATTCTTTGTTAATTCCTATAGTCTCATCAATCGCGTGAATACTTAACCGACGGTCAGATGAAACCAGTTTATTGATTTTCCTTGATATTGTCATCTATTTCATACGTGAAAGGACTACCCGGGTGAGAATCATATTGAACGTCTCGATCACCTTGAAAATGCTTAAACCACTTTAAAACAGTTGCGTACGATAAACATTGCCATACACTTTTTAAAATATATTTTAAGTTTCAGGTAGCGGCTTTTCCAAGCTTCATGTGAAATTTCAGAACAATCTATTGCTCTATTGTCACATTTATCGTTTTTCTTGCAATGAAAAAAATAACTCTAATGAGTATGAAAATTATGCCGGAATGGATTAGTTTCGGCATAACTTTCGAAGTGAGAGGCACTCCACATTCGAAAGAGAAGGTTTCACATTAAACAATTGTCGGTCATTGGTGGTTGGCGAATTCATACTTCTTCTGCAGCACCGCAGTCTCGTTATTTAATTTCCACTCCTCGCAATGAAAGAACGAACATTAAATCTTAAAATTATGGTTAGAAAAGGATAAGTTACCTGACCTTCATACTTGTTATGCACCATAAATTGTGAAAGTATTGAGGTTTGGTTGAATTTAACGTATTATTAATATGTCATAAACTTCCTTTTTTAATACATGATTAAACCCACAATGAAGGGATTAAACCAGTTTCCAGTCTATTATTTTAAATAAAAACGGAAATTAAAGTTGTTTCAAAAGAATTATCTTAAGGGTTATTTTTAAAATAATATAAACTTTTATGGTATATAATGAGTATTAATATTTTATGCTAATATTATGTAAACATTTATATTTTAATACAGTTTATGAAATGCAGTTACAAAAAATACCTTATTAACTAAACAATGAAAATAAACATTTGTGCTAAATACTTTTTATCCATATTTATTATTCTCTGTTAGTTTCATACTTTATTTAAACTGGATGTATTAAAATTTGTTTTGATCTGATAATGAATGAATAAATTTCCGGCATGCGTGTGTTATCTTCGTATGTAAATATTCAATTCAGTATAGTGTACTCAAGAGCTAATTAAGAAATAGCAGCTGAATGCGTGATAAATTGGCTTTAAAATATATGATTATGTTTACCCTTTCTAGAGGATATAAAAGAAAATCTTCATTACATATATATCCGATTTTTCCATTACTGACTGTTTTCCTGCAGAATAAAATATTTATGCATTTATTTACCTATTTTATATATTTTGTATTTAAATGTTCGTCTCTGTTTTAAAGAAAACAAATTTGCGTTTCGATAAATTGAATTTTGCATTTCTAAATCTATTGTTCTAAAAAATATCATGGTTATTGATAAAATTTTCAAACATATTCTCTGATTGATGTCTTAAAGTAAATGCAAAACTGCACAATCCTTAAATGTCATTAATATTTTGCAGAAAATGTGCAAAATCAACTTGGTTAGCATATTATTTAAAATTCTCTTAATTATTGGGAAAATTATTTATTAATTAGTATAATTCTATTAATTATTTTGCCTACAGTGGCAAAATAGTTTGCAACTGATTATTTACGCTATTATTTTTGCAAACATTTCTGCTAATTTCATACAATTTCGAATGTAACAATTATATTGGGAGTTATTTAAGCATATAAATAGATCGCATGTTATAACAAACAAAAATATATAAAAGCTCTTGTTTAAAAATAATTCTGAATTTTATATGTCTAGGATTATTACTGCCGTTTTAAGAGATTATTTGTTTTCAGAGAATAAAATAAAATAATTCCTTTATTTCATGAAAACAGCAACTATTTTTTCTTACATATCTAAGTTGATTATTTTAACTGTTTCCAATTATTAATCTTTTGTACAAGAATTCAAAAATAAATATTAACACTATTTGAAACCTGTATTTATCTTTATAATTCACTCTAATAGTGAGAATTTTAAAGTGGAGACTCTTGGATAGAGAAAGGCGTACTATAAAAATAATTCATACATGGAACCACCGTTATAAACCGTTATAAACTTTATTTATACTAAACATAAAATTACCCAAAACACAAATATTAAAACAAGTGGTTACTGAATGCTTGATTATATTTAAAAGGTAAATTCAAAATATTAATTTTTCTTTTTGGCCGCTACCGCTATAAAGTTTTACAAAATAGAAAATACATTTAACTTCAAATTGTTCCATATTTACATAAATAATTATAAAAAAATTAGATGATTAATTTTCAGAAATACGCTCTATAAAATTAAACGCATAATTTGAAATTTACAGAACATATAATCAAAAATAAAAACAATTTTTA
>BMAW01113583.1:87440-122440 GCA_019974015.1 Nephila pilipes
AATCAATTTTGGGGTGATACAATCGATCCAACGCTTTTTAAATCTTTTTTTTTTTTTTCAATTTTTTTTTTTTTTTTTTCTTTTCTTTTTTTTTTTTTTTTTTCGCAAGAAATCTTTTGTTGCAGAGTAAATAGCGATAAAAGCTTTTCTGAATCATCGACCTGTTGCTGCTTTTGTTCCATCGAAAAGCGAATCGTCACTCTGATGAAACTCTTTTCTTACTTAATTTCAAAATACCTTTTTCCTGATCCGATCGATTAAAATTTTGACACGTCTTGCAGCAAAGGCTTATACTCTAGAAAGACATTTACTGGTTTACATGAGCGCCACTGGGTTAGTCTCGGGAGTTATTGATCAGGTTATATATATATATATATGTATATATATGTTATATATATAATTGCTTAACAAAGTTAAATTAAACTCAAATTTTTATTAAAAATTCTTTAGATTCTGATTTCACAGATATGAAAATTCGACATTATTTCATTAATTCAAGTTCCATTTTGCCTCGAACAATTCCTCCAATTAATAATCGTTACCTAATTCCTCAGTTGTAAATTAATTGAAACACAGATTCAAACGATCAATTTACAATTCTTATTCCAGGGATTATTTATCATCTTTTGATATTAATACATTTGCTTTCTTAGTCTAATAATTCAGAGAAAATTCTTATTAAATTAGCCGAAATGCGTCTTTAATTTCTGAAATTAAATGAGGAGCTTACCACGTAAGGTAAAAAAAATCCTTATAAATTTTTAATTCATGATCCAGAGAAAATACCTAGAAAAATCTCTTTATGTTTAGCTTCTCAAGCTTTGGCTTCTAATTTATTTGCCCGAATGAGTTTGAATACCACATCATCTCTTAATTCATAATTAAAATACCCGCAGCTTAGCGTTGATAATTTCTTTTTAGCTCGATTCGTGGTTAAGCCTTTTCAGTTACGGGATGTAATCTGAAGAAATGGGCCGTGGTAAAGACGAATGTATGAACGCGGTTCGTTAAAAAAAGTAAAAGGTTCAAGCATAAAAAGAAATGAATATTCAGATATGAATAAATTTAAGGCTTATGGATAAGATTCAGACTAATGGATTCTGACGCAGTACAGTACAGTACAGAAATTGTAAACACCGTGTTAAATGTAATTTGTTCAATACTTTTTAGACTTTTTAAAGTGTTGCTAATGTTTTGTATATTAACTAAAATTGCTTACTAATTTTTCGTTAAAATTTATGAAACTATGAAAGCATTAGCAAGAGCATTTTTTTTTATAAAATTTACATTTGCTGAAATGCTTTCAATACCCATTTTTAAAATATTTACGTGTTAGACTTGTTTTAATATTTGTGTTTTGGGTAATTTTATGTTTAGTATAAATAACGGTGGTTCAATGTATTAATTATTTTTATAGTACGCCTTTCTCTTATCCAAGAGTCTCTACTTTAAAATTGTCGCTATTAGAGGAATTACAAATAAATACAGTTTCAAAAGTGTTAATATTTATTTTTGAATTCTTTTGTACAAAAAGATTAATAATTGGAAGCAGTTAAAATAATCAACTTAGATATGAAAAAAACTGTTTACATGAAATAAAGGAATTATTTTACTTTTATTCTCTTGAAACAAATAATCTCTTAAAACGGCAGTAATAATCCTAGAGATATAAAATTCAGAATTATTTTTAAACAAGAGCTCTTATATATTTTTTGTTTGTTATAACATGCGATGTATTTATATGCTTGGGCCTAACTCCCAATATAATTGTTAAGATCTCGAAATTGTATGAAATTAGAAGAAATGTTTGCAAAAAATAATAGCGTAATTAATCAGTTATAAACTATTTTTGCCACTGCAGGCAAAATAATTAATACCGAAACAAAAGGTGTTATGTTGATGAACAAAAAAAAATTTGCAAAAAAAAATGTTGTTTTCAATGTTAGACTCGGGAGTTATTGATCGATGTGTTATATATATAATGCCGTAATTAAAGCAAGTCTAACATATCTTCAGATATATGCCGTATTTTCACTGGAAGTGTTTTTATATAATTGTAAAAAAATATATCTTGACACTATATTTATATATATCTTGTTGAAACCAATTATTATACGAAAAGACGTATTTAATTCATACTGAGATGAAAACTTTGAAATATTTTTTTGATTTTGATTTAAGATTAATATAATATTTTAAATTTGATAATATTTTAAAGCTATTCTTAAGGTGTTTGCATTTTGATTAATCAAAGTATGTTTTGTACCATACTTTTTAAGGAAATATTTGTTCGTGCTCAAAGAAATAAAATAATGATGAAACCTCAAATATAAATACATCTGAAATCATACTTCTGTATTAAAATCTTTATACTTAAGAGGTATTCAAGAATATACATTAGGAATGAAAAATGGGAAATTAGGAATGTGACATGGGATAGGGGTAGCTCATTATACTGCTGTCTTTTGTCCGATAATTGCTTTGACTTTTTCTAAGAAGTCAATGCATACGACGTCCTACATCTTTGAAAAGATTATCCCTGTAAGTTTTCCGACTGATGAGACCGTAATCATCTTCTTTTGTGCAGATTAACCGGAAACATCCAATTTTTTTCATTGTTGATTTGTTTTCTACGTTCAACCATGATTCTACATCTGATTGACGTTAGCTGATAAAGAAGCCAGTTTTAAGCAGCGTCTATTTTTCAGCTGAATAAAAATGGCGAACTTTTAATGCGTTTTTAATGAACTGAAGACGTGAAAGTCACTTGTGAGTGTTTGGGGATGTATAGTGGATGTTCCAACATTGTACAAAATTTCTTCAACGTGTTCTGAGAAAGGGGGGTGGCAGTATATGGTTGTGAGCTGCCGTTCCACAAAACTATACAAATTAAAACAAATCATATCATTTTACCTTTGATTACCGCAAACAAAGATGCCGAATGTTGCAATATCAAGCAATGTTCATTGTTTCATCGGTCATTTCTAAGGAAAATCATGTCCCCATAGCTTAGCCATTACTTACACATTACATTGTCATCTCTACGACTTATTTAGCAGTGGACAGATCGGATATTTTCACTGTTAACTATGTCGCTTTTATATGATTGGGAGTGATAAGCCATAGATTCACTAATTGTCGAACTCGTGAAAGTGCTTCATTCAATGTGCTAGTGACCGTATGTGGTCTCGCATTGTCATGGTGGAAAGCCGTTCCTATGAACAACAGACCAGAGCACTTGGCTTCGACGCTGAATTAAACAATAATTATTGTTGTTGATGGTTTGCCTCTGAAAACGAATATCACTTCATTACCTTTCTTTAGTAGCAAATATGATGCAGACACGGTTGAAATGACAACCGATTGCCTGCCAGATGATATTGTTGGCCGAACGATAACCTATATCAAGGGACTTCTCTCGATCACTTTAGGCATGTCCAATTTTACGGAATTACGTTTTCATCTCAAGTATCTAAAAATATTTTAGAATATTGTTAAAGCAGGGAAAAACCACAAATGAATTATTAAAATAGGGGTAAAATTAGGTGACGAAACTCACAAAGTTTTTAATAAAAATATCAGTGCACTTTAACTTGGGCTCATTTAGTAGCTCTGATTATATGTAGCTGGTAGATCAATTCCCTCCATATATAATGTGGTTTTTTGGCAACCACAGTAAAAATAGTAGCTGTTATTGAGGTGAAAAGATCTTCAACATCACGATTCTTGCTTGAGTTAACTTTGTCTTTGATGTAGTACCAGAAGAAGAAAAATCCATTGGAATTAGTCAGGAGATCCTGATTGCCTGGCGATTAGGCTACCACGTCATATCCATTAGACCTGGAAAGTTGCATTTAAAAATGCTCAGACATCCGTGCCTCAGTGAAATGGGACCTCATATTGCGAGAAAGTAGATTGTAAATGCTGAATTTGGGACATAAAGTAAATTTGCTACATGTTCCAGGTAAATGTTTGTCATCTCATAAATCTCAGCAAGGAAAAAGACAAGTACCATGGGAAAGAGCTCACAGCACATTGAGTGTTGGACTGTTTCTTTCCACTTCGTGTACTGTATTGGGATTTTCTGAGCCACACAAATTTTGCAGTTGCAATTGTTCACTTCGTTGCTCACTTGAAATGTGGTTCACCTGAAAATTACGGTTTAGAAAATCATGTTCATTTTCGATACAAGATAACATTTCTATACAAGATAACATACAGCCACTCTTCAATGCTCTTAACATCTGCTGTATTTTTTTATTATCTATTCGAAATACACTTTGCATTTTTATTGCAGATTTTCGTTCTGTGTACCACCGAACAATTTGTGCATTCCCTTCTGTTGACGCCTTTTTTTGCTTTGTAGGCTTACAAAACCACTTGCGTCATACACGAACAATAAAAAATGTCACTAAAATTCATGAATTCAGTAGTCAATTTTGCCTAATACCGCCAAAGTAGAAAAAGCCATAAACGATGAAGTAATCAGAACAAGAATTAAGGAAAAGATCAAATATTTAATTCAAAAATAGTAAAAAAAATTAAAAATTTAATAAAATCTAAACTTAGAAAACAAGATATTTGGGGACAGTATTACTAATCGAAAAATAGTAAGGCAGACAATTCTAATATTACTGTACAGACGTAAGGGTTTAGATCGCTTAGAGATTAAAAATATTCCTCATTTAGAAATAATTTAAAAAAAAATGACGAAAAGGAAACTTAAGAAATTTAAAGAATCTACTGAAATCAAGTATAAATGGTTATATAAATAATGGGAAAAAAGTTAACTATAAAACCACGTGAAAAAAGTATTTTCAAGTAAACTGTAAATATATCTTACATTTTGTAATTTATCAAACATCACAATATCAAATATTAACCAATTACTGATATATTGTTTTACAGAATAAGATGGAATTTTTAAGATGAATTCAATTTCTTGGTTATAAACTAAACAAAACAAATACAATTTACTTCAACCTGTACTCTCCAAATGCCAAGTAATTTAATAGAAGCTTACCTTTGCAGAGAGAAATCGTCGAAATATTCAATATCTTTCATATACTTCATTTCGTATTTATTTATTTAGCCAGATTGACTCTTGTGTTTCGAAGGCTGATGCTATCTGGAAGAAATGGTGCGTGATCAGATCTTTTTTGAAAGGAAATGCTTGGATGAAGTCACGTAACTTTTGAAAATTGTGGACGGAAGTTACTGGACGAAAGGCCATATCAGATGAGTCAGAGAATTGTGAAGTGGAGCAGAAGTTTTTTCTACGTCCTGCTGACGCCTCAATACCTCGGAATTCCTGATTTGAAAATGGCAACAACGAAGTAACGATTTTCTTGGATATTGGTGGTACAGACAGATCACTTCACTTGAGAGAATTTCATTGGCCAAAAATATATTTTGCACCAAAAACGCTTCGTCGAGTAATTTAACATATTGAACGTGATTTATGTTATCGAAATATTAAGTAGAAGGAGAAAGACAATGTGAATTCCCTTTCATTTTTTAAGTAAATACAAATGTATCGGATGAAAGAGATATTGAAAGGGGATGATATTAGTTTTGTTTCAGCCAATAGGAAACGAAGTATTAGCTGTTGATTGAAATATATTGTGAGGATCTTCAATATACTGACAATAGTTAATATAAACATTTTTTTACGTAAATATTACGTAGGAATTTTTCCCCATTTAAATAAATGTCTTATATATAGCAAAAAATAGATGTAATGGTTTGTATTTTGTATTTAGTTCTTTATTCAATAAATTACGCCCATATTTAAAAGAATATCGTAAGAAAGTTACAATGAGAGGAATGATTAAGCACATAGTCTGTAAATTGTATAATAGCATTCATATACCTCGTTAAAAATACTACTAAAAGTCCTCTGTATTATTATTTGTATTATCATGTACAAGATAAGAACAAATATGTATTACATGTATCATTATATCATGCAAAGTAAGTGAAAAAAATACAACACTCAGTTATTTATAAATCTATTACATTACATTATTTATAGTAGAAGCTTTCTAAGAGAATTTTCTGTATTTTTTTGCGAAGTGTTATTCAGCAGAAATCCGAATTTTTTATGTGAGACACTTCTCACAATGTAGTTCGATCTTGTAGTATATAACATATAACATGATTTAAAATTAATTTCAATTATGTAGACATATTTTGTTTAGTTTATACCTTAAAAATAGGGAATCTGTCCTTCAATAATATTATGTTATTTAATTACACTGTCTTTTTATAAAATTGTATTGCAGTCATATGCCTTTAGTCTAAATTGTATCCGTTTCTCATAAATTAAAACATTTTTTTGAATAATCTATTCACCCCACGTGTATTTTACTTGTATAACCATGCTTCATTTGATTGAAAAGAAGTTGGAAACTTAAATATAAAGTCAGAAATAAACCTCGGTTGCTATTTTAAGAAAATTTCGTGCAAGAGCCATGCTATACATCTACTTTCGAAATAAGTGATATGATTCAAAGCTTCTATATCTCTTACATCATTAACTATTGACTAATAAAAACAACAAAGTATTTTTTCAACTTTATCTCTATTTACATTCAGATTCTATTAACTGTTGCCAGAACCAACGAACAATATTACAAGTCATAATTGTTACCATATAAATTACACTTAACATGATCTAGTAACAATTTAGATATTTGCCTGCTAGCAAGTTTTGACATTGATTAACATTTTAAGAACAGACTCTGGTTTCCAAGTTATTTAAATTTCTAATACACAAAAGATTCTATAAAAATAAAAGTTTATTTCCAGCAAAACAGATTTGACTCATTTTGAAAGGAGTTGGTTTATTTCAGTTTATATTTTTCTACACTGATGAAGAGCAATTCTGTGTCTGCATGAATCCATTAAATTCACATTAATTTATATTTGTTCCATACCAAAAGAAATATTTTTTTCTCTTTATTTAATTTGATTTTACACTTATTAAAATATAAACAACACACATATTTTATATTTTTAAAACTGTCTCTTCACTTCTTTTTTTCTATCTTCCCTTTCTCCAATTCAATCCCTTGTTTGTTTAAGTGGTGTTAAGAATTTGTGAGCTTAGGAAGTACTTGGAATTTTGAAATGTCTTTTTATGCTTTAATTCAATTATTCTTCCGGCATTTTTATGACAAACAATATTCATTAACACACTTGGGCGAAGCGACACGAATTATGAAACTACCTCGTTTGTACTTTTTTGGTAACTCTTTTAACCGTGTTCTTTGCAGATTTAAGTATTCTGATATTTACTGGTTTTTCACTTGCTGAAATCGTCAATTTCTTGCCTATTGTTACTGGAATATATTAATTCATCCTAATATTTCTGTGCAGCTCGGTGAGCTGTCTTCTAAGCTTTTTTTCAAAAGGTGTCATTTGCAAGAACTGTTTTGATCATTGAAAGATTACGTGCACAAAAACAACAAATAAATTTATTACAACCAATTCAATTATAGTGTATGTTAAACGCTTCAATAATATCATAGTTTCTTTTTTACATATATACATGGCAGGTATTAGTCCGTAATATCTATTTCAGATTTAGTTCTATTTTAATATAATGTAGTTAATATCTGGCTTTTTTTTCTCATTTGAAACTCTGACCACATGATGAACTGTTGCAAGGATAATCATCGATTTCTTCCAATTTTGTCATGCATGAAATGAGCCATATCCAGTTGAAAAACAAACATTAAGAAAAATATTTCTCTGTCACGTGACATGCATTGAGAATTAATTGATATGTAGATAATCAAAAACAATGCTATATTTAAATTCACATATTTATGTCATTCGGATCGATTAGTTCACGCCAAATAAAATGGCATTTCCTTATTTGTAAAAAAATCAACTACCTTAAAAAATATAAATAAAACTAATTTATCTATTTAAGGAACACTTAAAAATAAGAGTGCATAATTAAGTCATATGGAATACATAATGAAATAAATTACAGAATCGTCATCGGGTTCAGCAGAACCATTCATGGTATAAGGGTTCAATCTCGATACATGTTATTACAGCTAAACACGAAAATTACATTATTGTATTACTATTATTATTGTCCTTGTAAAGATAATAAAATTTGCGTAATAATAGTGTTTCATTCAGCTCCATATTTAAAGTAATAAATTGAATTCGCAAAATAAGTGTGTGTAATTCCTTATTACTCGAACAAAAATCTTTTTTTAACAAAAAAGAAAAAAAAAATTTTAGTTTATTTAATATTCAGACATGCAGAGTATAACTGTTACATTTGTTAAATTAATTTAAACATTTATTTTATTTTTTTATTAAATTAAGATTATGGAAGCAAAACATGTTATAATTTTTAAAAAAATCATAGGTGCTCCTTATATAAATCTTTACTATATAGTTTACAGAACATAGATCACTAACTGAATTTTAAAAAAAAAAAATAGGTTTGTTTTATTAACATTGCACTAGAAGCAACACGAGGACTCTTGGAAACAGACCTTGCAATTTTGAATTTCGGTCAAGTGACGAGGACGATACCTGTGCTGGCACTACCTCTCCAAACTTCCGCATCACACCAAAGGAAGGACTTTGAGCCTCAATAGATTTAATGTGCATCAGCCCCAGCTACACGACGAGTCCTTAGTGGCATCAAGGCTCGAATCTACGACTCGACAAAAATCGCCACCGTGAGTTCGCGACCATAACCTTTAGGCTACTGCAGCCAGCAATAGGATACTTCTTGACTTTCATAGTCATACAAAATTATTTAAATATTTAATACAAATCCTAATCAATCAATGCGTTGTAGTGATTTTTTATCACAACCGAATAAATTATTTATATATTGTTTATGTTTCCATTGTATAATTTTATAACCAATTTATTTTCATGCATGTAATTCAATTTTTACGAAATTTATTTTTTACAAGTTTTTTTTTTTTATAGTTTGTAGCATAAATATTCCTTTAAAATGAACATGTTTTCCCGTTTTTCTTCATTGTTTCAAACGACTAGTAGATAAATATTATAATAACGAAATAAATAATTTAGCTTAAATCCCAATAGTTTGTGTTTTACACCGGAATCACCTTTTAAAGAAATATAGATATGCATATAAATATTTTGTCGTACGAACTAGTTCCATTTTTATGAAATCGAAGATATGCCACTCCCAGTGTCAAAAAAGGAATCTAAGGAAGATATCCTCAATTTTACTCTACTTTTTTTCAAATGTTTGTTTCCGATGTAAGAAAATCTGTAAAGTAGACAACTTCAGAAATCTGTGATTTTGTTGGATTTAATGTTGCCAAGACAACCAAAGACAAAGAGATTTTGATCTTATTTCCCTCTACAGTAAAGACGATTCAATTTCTATTTCACAGGAGTAAAGATTATATAATACAAAAAATTATTACATTTAGAAGGTTTTAAAACAATCTTACTTACTTTTTAACACTTTATTTATATTTCACTCAATAAGGGTTAAAGAATTTAAGAATCGTAGACAGTATTAAAATTTCTAATGATAAAAAATTTGAATTGATTTAATATTCATTTTACTATCAAGAAAGTATTTAACAATTTTCATTCATAGTTATGCGACGAAGGTGATACCTCTCTCTCCTATTCTGGCTTAAGGAAACTTAGCACACTTTGAAAAATGTTATCTATTTACGAATTTAAGAATTATATCATGTCGTGTTATCAGTAAAAAAGGATTTCAGATGAAAATTTGAATGAATTTCTGAAACAATTTCAAAACATTTAATTAGGCATTGTTTTTAAGTTTAAATCCCTACTCATCCTGTATTTATTAATATTTAAAATTAAAAGTTTTTAGTGAAATTCATTATAATGTCTTAAACAACTTTAGAGATTAACTTCAAAAAATATTTTTTAGTTTTGGAGAAAAAATATAAAGTGTTGATATTTATGTGTGTGATAAAAGTGAACAAAACCCCTGATATTCCACATATTTTGATATTTTTGAAAAAGCATTAATTAATTTTGCTGTAATTGGCACCCGAATTTCGTTACATGTATTTCATGTAACACACAGGAAAAAATGCCATATTTGTGGAAAAAATATACGTATAGGTGTTCTGGAAAAGCAGAAGCCAAGAAAAAACGTCTGAAGGCTTATAATTATAAAAATATAATTAGTACGATCTTTTCATTTAACTTAAAATACCATTTAAACCAATAGATATATGTGTTACATAGCAGTAATTGCATTTCATTTAATTAAAGTTTTAATAAATTTTATCTCATTTTTCAAAATATTAATTGTACTAGCTAACAAGAGAAAATGAAAAAAAAAAATATTAATAATAAAAAAAATAAAATCATTTTTAGTATTTTGGGCATCATGTATTATTACAATGTTATATATGTATGCAAATATATGATGAATAAGAGCACAAAATATGAGATTATTAACATCAAACGCAATTAAAATTAACTCGATAAAAGAACAACAAGAATAAAACATGAGATAACAACAAATAATTCGTAAAGAAAGTTTAAATCATTGAAGAGAATGTTAAGAGCTCTACTAATATGATTAAAATTAAATAAAATTAGTTTTCGAACCGTTTTTGACGAGAAAAAAATAACAGCATAAAATTGCTAAAATCTCTATAAAAAAGGGGATGTAGTCCAGTCTCAAAATTCTTTTGTTTCAAATTTTCCAATTTCCAGTTCTCATATTATTAATAATAATGTACCAATCAAAAAAATAGTTCAAAAATATTACTAGATAAAAATTGAAAAATTAATTTTCAGGTCATTTTAGGAGCACACTTTAGAGATCACAGATAGGAGCACACTTTATTCTGTACAACTATCTTTAGAGAATTATAATTTGTAAAATAACCCATTCAACTGTGCACTGTAGAAAGTATTGATGTCCTATTTTTATCGGATTAATTTTTTGAAGAATTTTCGAAATTTAATTAGCATGTGTTTGGTGAAATTTACATCAATATTACTAATTTCATTTAATTCAGCTTAATTCTATTAGTCCTATTATAACTTGAATAACAACATATGTAACAATAAAAGTTAAATTTTATTTACTTTTCATTAATTTATTATAAAATGCTTAAAAGTATATTTGTACTTGTTCATACTTGTAATTTTTTTTTGTGGTTATAGAATAAATATTTCAGTAAACAATTATTTTTTTTAAATTTCCTAAAATCAGTTGGATTTGTTCCTGATTTTTATTTTAATTCAAGGAAATTATTTGAAAAAAAAATTGCATTTAAATATAACCACAAAAGAGTAAGAAAACTTCAAAAAAACCAGAGAAAAATTCACTAAACAATTGAAGGCATTATTAAAGCTTAAAACTTTAATAAGTTTTTAAGTAATTATGTTGTTTGAATAATTACTTAATGCAAAATGATGTAACACCTCAAAATTCATCTCTCATACTTTAAATATACGCATTTTATTTTACATATTTCTCTATAAATATGAAAATAAAATTTCTATTACAAACTACTAAGTTACCTTACAATTTTTAAATGATTCCCTATTAAGTCTTTAGATATTTTTTAAGCACAACATCGTTTTGTAATTGATATAAAGAGGATGATCTTCAGTGCGTGAATAATTTATTGCAGTTTTATTAACGTCGCACTAAAAGCAGCACGAAGACCATTAACGAATAATCTCACAATTTTAAACCTCAGTCAAGTAATGAGGATGATACCTGAGTGGTACCTCTGTCTCTAAAATTCCACACTACGTCTATGGGAGGACTTTGAGCCTCAATATTTTTAACGTACATCAACAACGCTACATAATGAGTCTTTAGTGTCATCATGGCTCGAACACACTAGTCGACGAAACACGACGACCATGAGTCCGCGACCATGACCGTGGCCTCAGTGTGTGAAGAAAATATCACATTACTCTGTTGTTTATAAATCTCTCATTTCGTTTTCAAACAACAAAATCAACTAAAACGTTAAAAAGTCATATAAAGTATACCTTTCTGATTTAAAACAACTCTGTTTTGGTATTAGTCTCATTTGCACTATTTGCTCTTTCATTTGAAGAAAGTTTATTTAAAAACACGGAAAATGTAGTCCCAAATGTAAAAAGAAATGAAGCATTTTGTTTCGTGAAGAACTAAAAATTTTCAAATTATTTTATAATTAAAAATGCGGAAAAAATAAGGTGACAAAAATCACACACACATACGAATACTCATTTCCCTTCACTCGAACTTGTGTTTCCAATTCCCTTTATACAAGTCCAAACAAGTTTGAAAATCACTTCACACTTGGTTCGCGGTTAAAACTGTTATAGTATGTAGTTAATAATTCCTTTTTTGTCACCATTTGTGGTTAAGCCGCTTTAGTACTGAAGAAAGAACCCAGATAAAGACGAATTTGCTGACTTCATTCCCAGGAAGGAAAGAAATGGGTTTAAGATGGTACAAAAAAGAAATATTTGGCAATGAATAAAATAAGAAAGGAATGGAACGACTTTGAGTAATAGTTAGTCTTCACGGATCATTAGAAAATGACGGTAAAGGGGATGATTTATTGCGATATACCTTTTTCTCAATCGGTGATTTCGTAAAATCCTTTATTACTTCTTTCTTGTTCCCATTTTTGAATGTATATTTTTTTTTCTATATTAAAATATTACTTTAAGTCACTTTAGTCATCAGTTGCAAACTTTTATCGTAAAATATTTCTTTGTCTTGAAATAGATGAGTATTTAGAAAAAAATACATTTGTATTTGCTTAATTTCTTTGAAATATAAAATGATATTCTATCTATTTAAATTTATGCTCATTTTATAAATACGTTCTAAAATTTAATTTAATAATTATGTTCAGCTGACTTTATATCGATATGGAATATTTTTATCAATTTTGGTATCTTTAATATCGCCAACTTATGTTTGCAAATGAGAGACAGTAAAAATAACTAATCCAGCAAGGTTGTTAAAATTATTTAAACATTTGTTTTAATAATTACATCTACATTCTTTTAATAAGAGAATATATATTCAAATTTAATTTAAAGGTTTTATAAGTCAAGTTTTGTTAAGGAAAATATTATATTTGGTAGTATAAAAAATGAGCTGTATTAATATGTTATAATTAGTTTAGGGAATATACGAAGGTGGTTCAAAAAGTACTTGTGTTGGACGGCAGTTAATGCTGTTGGGGAGAGTTGTTGTTACCTTAGAGTTTTGCCATCTGTTAAGCAGTACTAAAACAAATCTGACCCTGATTCATTTGTTAGCTTTGATTTGGTATTTATTTGTAACAAAATCAAAATGTGAACGCTGCTATGATGATTTTCGGCTGGTATTTTGCGTCGATTTTTTAATGTTTGTGAAACCTGGATTCATCAATATACACTAGAAATTACACAAATATCGAAACAATGACTTGCTTCTGATTAAAATACTCTAAATAAGACGAAAATGTCCTACATTCCAGAAAGGTTATAGTAGCTAATTTTAGGATGCAGTAGCAGTCGAATGAGCCACTCCTCTACGACCAACAGGAAAGCTGCCACTAGACTTTCAATCCCTCTCTCACCAAAAATGCATCTTAAAAGCCCTCTTCGCTTGAAACCAATAGCAGCACAATACTACTCCAACAATAACCAACAGCAAAGCAACATGTAAGAAAACACTGTGGAGCAAGATTTAAATCCATTTTCACCTAGCTACATCGCAGCATTCCATGATCTGGGCTAGAGGAGATTTTCACACTCGAGGCACCCCTAGATTAGCTACGTCAACGAAATAAGTCTTATTTATGAACTTATTTATGAACGATCAATGTACAATACCAGAGCTATATTCCCCTTTTTTCCGATTTCTATATTCCCCTTTCCTAGAATGGGTTCTACTTGAACCTCTCTCGCAGTGTGCATTATTTAATTAACTTCCGTATAAATATTATAGAAGCAATCAGAAACACTTGTTTAATGTTCTGGAACTTATTTAAAAAAGGAAAAATAGAGTACACATATGAAAATTGCATATTAGTTCGGAAAGTACTGTTAATAGAATTAATTAGTTAAAATAAATAATTTCCTTACCTTAGCGATCAAGTGTCGAGATATTTACTATAATTACACATTAAAGGCATTCAAGTTATATAATTTATTTAAACTACTCCGTGTTAAATCCATACATTTCCATTAGTCATCGTAAATTATGGCTTAATAAAGTAAAATACTTCTAATAAATCATACGTAAATTTAATAATAAATGTAGTTTCATAACTTGTTCAAGAAAGAAACCCTAATTTCTCGTAACAAACTATAGTTGTATATATAAACTTGGCTTAATTTCATTAAGATCAAATTTTTTTATTATATCTCAGCCACGTGTCTTTTGATATATCTGAATAGTTTGTCATTAAGGAATGCAATTTTTTATTCTTTTATATTTCCGTTGATGTCTTTTTTAGAAAAAATGTATAGAATATAACGATTTCTATTCAAATTCTTAATATCGAAAGATGATTTTTTTTTATCTAGATATAAGAAAATTTCAACAAGTTTAATTTAAAAAAAATAAAATCTTTACGTAATCTGTAATGTGAATTTATTAATGTAGACTTATAAATATTATTATTTTTAAAATTATAAGTGCATTAATGTATTCAAATATTAATAATTTACAAAATATATATCTGATAAGTTATAGATCGATATTTCTATTTAATGTTCAACAATCAGTAACGAAAGTAATAATTAGTATTCATAATTAAATTGTTCTGTATGTATTCTTCATTTTCATGATCTGATGAATTGCTTGTGATAAGCTATTGATTTATTACAAAACTTACATTAATTATTAGTTGACATTGTGGAAAATTATGCTCTAGAATAACTTGTATATCTTGGAATCTTCCAGACATTGAACCATTATCATCATCGGGGTATATTCGAGCGCAGTGCTTCTACTCTATGTTTGCCTCGTTTATAAAATCATATTAGTAGCAAATAAGGAATAAAATATATTCATAGCAAATAACGTGAATGTTGTTACTTTGAGTTCTATTGTCTTACAAAAAAAGTAGCTTTTCTACTGCTGGTTTACCATCAGAACTTGAACTTAGGCAGTGAAATGAATATCTTTATTACTACCTGTTGCCTCGTCAAACTGAATTGAGAACCATTTGTCGCGCAACTTTCTGAAAAGCTGATGCTGTACAATTTCATCTGCATTTCCAATTCTCCAAGCAGCAGTATTGAAAAGTGTATTTGAAGTTAATAATGATTTAAATACTATCATTTTCCAAATGAGAATTATTCTTAACCAAATTATCTATTGCAATGTAATAAAACTTTCATAGTTACAAATAGTTTAAAGATTCATTTCAAAAGATTACTCAATGCTTAGAATTAGCGATTTGAATTTTTCTGATATTGGAACAAATTAAACATATAGAACATTGACATTTCATATAGGTTATACTCTTAAAAATTTATACAATATTTTTAGACTTTTGAAATTTAATGACTGTATTAGGGAGAAAAACTCAAAATAAGCATGAATTCACTTAGATGTTATTTTGATCTATGTATCAAATAAATTCATACAGCTATTCAAATTTTCAATTTTTTCTTAGAAGCTATTAGGTATCATTGAGTAATAAACTTGTTTATAGAGTTAAACTTTTGATATGTTGTTACACTTAAGTTACACTTTGCTTTAAATTTTTTTTTGTTATATTTCGTTTGTTATATATATATTATATTTATGTTTATCTTGTTACACTTTTGAGTGAATAATTTTTCAAATTGTTTTATTTAGTTTCTCCCTTAAAGAACAAATATAAAAATAAGACTGTAATGTATTGAAACAAAAATTATTCCTCAAAAGACTTTAATACCTTACTATTTGGTTGTAGATAATAAATATTGGAGTGCTAATGTTACTGATAGATTTTTTTCAGTAAATTTTATATATAATATAACTTTTATTTATTCAATATAAATCTTTTAATGGGAGAAATTTCTGGTCATGGGGTAATGGATTCAGAATGAACTTACTATATGGGTTGGAGTGGATCGAAATAGAAAGAATTCTACCACAAAGTATGTGGTATTAACTCAGAGACCCGCACTTTTCGGATAACAAACACGAAGTGTAATTCACTTGCAGTTAGAGAATGCTACTGGGGGCAATATTGGTTTTGAAATTGTTCCAAATGGAAAGATTCGAATATATTGATGTTTTCAGAAGCTCGTTTTATGAAAAGGGTTGATATAAAATTATCGGACAAAAATGAAATGGACATTAAGCTTTTCTTTTCCTGCTTAAAAACAGCCATTCGGAGTAGAAGTCGTAATGGTCAAAATAGTATTGTTTTGTTTCTTAAAGAAGAAATTTAGGAATAAAATGATTTTAGTCAAAATATTTTTTTAATTAGTTTAATGATAAGGGTATTATAAATTTTTAATTATTCAGAAACTTATTAAACATACTCAATTACAAATACTTTTAAAATTTCTACATATTTTTTGTAAGAAGGTTTAATGAAAAAATAGTTATCAACCAAGAAAGATTTCAATATAATTTAATTACTTATCATAGAATTTATAATGAATAAGTCTTATGACTAAGCAATTAATAGATTTCTTTAATACCTGCCATACCGAAGATTGATAAAGTTTGTTGATAATTTATTTTAGATAAAATTTATTTGAAAAATGTTCTTTCAATCTATAAAATATCAAAATATTTTTTTGTAAGAAATATGGACAACCGTATGTAAATTGCTTCAATAGTTTACTGTTTGAATGCTGTATTATGCTTAATTCAGTAAAATACTTCCAATTTCGTTAGCTTTACAAATATTTTACTAATAGAATGAGAGGTTTCAATATTGAGGGTAAACTATTATTTGAATTAATAATATATTTTTTATATCTAGATCTGTGTGTATTCAGTTTTCATTGATGAAAACGAAATTTTATTCCTTCTATTTTTTTTTTACTTTATATAATCTGGAGAGTGGTCTTTCCTATTTCGACGGTCAAAACATTTTTGAACATATTAGTATTTATTTCTGGATTTTTAAATTATTTAAAACATTTAATATTTTTTTTTGTAAATAATTAATTTTATTGTTCATGGAGATCTCATAATATTTACCAAAGTTTTCTTTCTCAATGAAATTACTTTCATTATGACTCTTAATATCGCTTCATACTTTTGTGATCAAAATAACTTTTTAGTGAATTAGCTTTGTTATTTGTTTATTTACAATTATTAGTATCATGGCTAGATCAAATATTTTTAAGCAATTGATGTTTGTTGCTATAACATTTGTATAGTGAGTTTCTTAGAGTAATTTATAAATAAGTATTTTAATATTTTTCTTTATTTTTAATAATACACATTATTTACTAAAAGAGCGAAGAAATAAACAAAATTTAATTAACATGAATAATCCTTAAAACAGTTGATTGAATATAATATTTTAAGTTTTTTAGTATAAATATTTAAAATAAAAATGGTAACACTTCAAAGAAATCAATTAATAAAAAAATTGAATAGTTTACAGAGTTTTAAATCTTCTGCTTCAAAACCTTCTTTAATGGAGAAGAAAATAAAATGAATTTAGCTTTAAATAACTATCATATCAGTTTGCTCAATTCGTATGTTTCCATATAACACCCTGCAACATACAGTTTTAGAATTTGTGTGATATCTCAACATTTTTAAATGGGAATAATACAGCTAAATAACTTTTAACTGATCACTCTTGGGGATTACATATATTTATTTTAAAATTCAACTCCGAAATCGTTGAAACTCTGAAACAAGATTAGATAGCAATTCTTAAGACGGCGCAATATTGTTACAGTCTCTGAATAAACACAAAAGGAAAATAAACATATTTACTCGACACTTGAAATTTTCAATTTAGTATAGCATATTGATCTCCATCTTTCAGACATCGAAATACCGCAGATGATGTTCCGTAGAGTTAATGCTCTTATATATTGTAAAATGGAGTGGAAGGTTTCTTCAGGAAGATGATATATTCAGAACGTTGGAAAATTTTTCGATTTGGATTCGTAGGAGTGATGAATGGTGTTTTAATGCGACTTAAAACATTTATGTACAATGAGATTTCATTTTTTAACTCATTATAGGAAATAACAGGTCAATTGAACAGTCCCCGGCCTGAAAAATAGATAGTGCTACTAGAATTAAATCCATACAATGTTTAGTTAGCCCTCTCCCTCAAAAGATGCGTGCATAAATTTGACAGCTTTCGGATTATTAGTTTGTGAATTAGAGTATTTTGAGTGAAGCAACTTTTGTTATTGAAAAAAATGGATAAAAAGGAATTTCGCGTGTTGATAAAATATTGGTTTTCGAAGGGAAAAAATACAGTTGAAGCAAAAACTTGGCTTGATGCCGAGTTTCCGGACACTGCCCCAGGAAAATAAACCATCAAGGATTGGTATGCCATGTTTAGACGTGGTGAAATGAGCACCGAAGACGGTGGACGCCCAAAAGAGGTTGTTACCGACGAAAACATTAAAAAAATCCACAAAAATGATTTGAATGACCGTAAATTGAAATTGAATGAAATAGCAGACACTCTAAAGATATCAACTGAAGGTGTACATCATATCATTCACGAATATTTGGGTATGAGAAAGCTCTGTGCAAAGTGGGTGCCGAGCGAGCTCACTTTTGACCGAAAACAACGACGAGTTGATGATTCGGAGCAGTATTTGAAGATGATCAAGCGTAATAAACCCGAGTTTTTGCGTCGATATGTGACAATGGATGAAACATGGCTCCATCATTTCACTCCGAAGTCCAATCGACAGTCATCCGAGTGGACTGCACACGATGAACCCGCTCCAAAGCGTGGGAAAACGCAACAGTCGGCTGGCAAGGTTATGGCGTCTGTATTTTGGGATGCGCATGGAATAATTTTCATTGACTACCTTGAAAAAGGAAGGACCATCAACAGCGACTATTACAGAGCGTTATTGGACCGTTTGAAAGACGAAATCGCCGAAAAACGGCCGCATTTGAAGAAAAAGAAAGCGCTGCTTCCCCAAGACAATGCACCGTGTCACAAGTCAGTGAAAACGATGGCAAAAATCCATGAATTGGGCTTCGAATTGCTTCCTCATCCACCGTATTCTCCAGATCTGACCCCCAGCGACTATTTCCTGTTCTCAGATCTCAAAAGAATGCTCGTTGGGAAGAAATTTTCGTCGAATGAAGAGGTGATCTCCGAAACTGAGGCCTATTTTGAAGCAAAGGACAAATCGTACTACAAAAATGGTATCGAAAAGTTGGAGGGTCTCTATAATGAAAAAAAAAATATTTTGCCAAAAAATGTGTTTTACTATGGTAGGCCGGATACTTTTCAATTGACCTGTTATGTGTGTGTTCAACCATCCGGATGAGCAGAAAAAAGTTGATACCTGTTGTTCTTCCAATAAAAGTACATTTTGAAGTAGATTGTGGGAGAGAAAAGAAAAGATACAAAAGAAGAACATTTTGAAAAACTCATAGGGATAAATAAAATGTTGCATATAAAATTTTCTTCATGAACAAAAATACATCAAATAATTAAAACTAAGAATGATATCGTTTTTAAAGCAATTAAAATCGATAAAAACTTTTTATTTCAATCCTTTTTAAAAATTTACAATTTTAATTAAATTTAGATTTTATTTATTCTTATATAAATAATTTTAAATACAAATCCAAAGCAAAACAAAAATAGGAGTTACATTCTTTGTAAAATTTAAGTTGAGATTAATTATCTCGATATAAAATTGTTTATAATAAAACACGCAACATTAATACTTTATGTACAGAAATTATATTTATTAGAATTTTTTTACTTTTGAATCAGTTTTCGGAATGATGTATAAGTTTTTCTTAAATAATTTTCAAATTTTCTGTGTGGTAAAATATGATTCAACTATTCAAAGCTACTACAATGTAGACGAAAACTCGCAACTATTCAGTTATTATTCTACAACCATGAAAACTTGATTATCACTGCTTTGAAATTAATGGATTGCTTTTCTACTGAAATCTATTGCAGGAAATATCAATTAATTGTTAAAGCTCTAATGTTAACGTTTGCACAATATTGAAATTTCTGTATTACTTATTCATGTAATATCTTAAACATTAATAAATCATAGTATTGAGTTAAGTAGGAAAGTTTTAATGTCCCTCCAGTTTATTATTAGCTTAGCAATTTTACAATAAATAATACTGTATATAATCTTTTGTTCAGAAACTTCAGACGTTTTTATTCTATAAATATACTCATTTAGGTAAAGTTACAGTGAGAATTAATTTTTTTCGTTTCTCTATTATTAGCTTATTATTCATGAACTCATTAGTGTATATGATACGCTAATGAGTATTGCGTAGTATTTTCAGCTTCTAAACTGTACGATTATATTATCAGCTTATTTACGTTAAAATTATTAAATATAATTTGAAAAAAATTATTCATCTACAAGCATTCAACGACTTTTTTATGTATTTAATAAAATCTATGATCTTAAAAGAAAAATTTCCACCAATAATTCTTAAATAATTTCAGGTATATAACTGGATCAGAAAGCAAATTAATGAGAAAATCAATTAATGAATACAATATAGCTAGAATGAATAAATATGACTGAATCATAGCCACCGTAACCCTTTGGTAACATGTCGAGTCCTGTGTAGCTGTATAATTTTACCATTATGACATTTAAAAAAAAAACGATATTGCATTTTAAATTACTTTGATTTCATAATCCTCATATTGAGTGATATAGCTGGCAACAGAATGAGGTAAGGGATAAAGCACCATTCTTCTCATCTAATGTCTCAAAATTATTAGTTCCTTTCCCAATAATCATCATGTATCTCTATAACGATATTTACTTTTGGTTATCAAAACCGCTGATTGATTTGCCTTTGTTTAATACAAGAACATGAGAGCTTAAAATGAATGAATTGAAAATAATAACGTGGCACTAAATGTTACTGTACAGAAATTCTAAATGATTAAAGCTTCTAATTAAAAAATAGAAAAATTTTCTCGAATTAATTTTAAACTCTATTATTTTTATGTATTTCTTGAGGTTCTAGAAATTACATTAAGCATTTTTGTAATAAACAGAACATTTTGGAGAGAGATTCCATACATATATATTTATTCCCGAATACTTAAACTTATTGAAAGCTGTTTGAAAATAAAAATAAATAAGATAAAATTGAACATTAAATTAACTATATCAAAGGACTTTCAAATAAACTTACAACTTCTTTCTCATGCATAAATTTCCCTTAGTAATAAGAGAAAATTCGCAAAAAAAGAAATCAAGCAGTAACGTAGAGGAAAATAATTTTTGTTATTCACTTTATTTACTATCTTAACATTCTTGAAACTGCAACTGTATTCCGTATTAACAAATAAAATCGTAGTATTAAACTCAGTTACTGAAACATTCTTTTAACTATATAGTCATGATTATAAGGAAAAACAACAAAATATTTAAAACTTTATGGACACTAACAAACTATACAATAAATGAATTATTTAGAAATTCTGTAAAGAGATATTTTTGATATAGTTAAAGCATTAAGAAAAGAAACCTTATCCAGACAACTAAAGCTTAAACTATTTTATTGTACATTAAACGAGTTAAAAATTTAGTTGTTTTTCGTATTATTTTAAAAGCAGTCTCAGTTCATGGTAATTGGTTTTAACTTTTTTGCCTTGATGAAATAGTTTTACATTTTGTATTTATGGGATTGTTAGATCTAGTGAGGTATATATATGGTCTAGATCATAACAATTTCATTTAAGTAGCTATATTTAATTTAATTTTGCTTATAAATAGGTGTAATACATTTTGTATCTCTTATAAGCCCCCTCATCCCACCCTTTCTCTTGCTTCCCTACTCATTTAAACTTCCTGTCACCTCTTCATCTAAGAGGTCTAAATATTTAAAAGTGCAAGAAACAAAAGAAATTTTTTGCTACAAGCTAATTAGGCTATACATATTTTGTTCTTGATACAATTTTTAATGGAAAACAGGATTTTCAGTACACATTTACATTATCTTTTCAAAGAAAGGTTTATAGAGAAGAACACCTTGTTCGTGTTTCTAAGGGCTTCGAATATTGAACCTTCCTTTTTTATGTGCTCTGACATTTTCTGATTTTTCTTCTGATGTATATTTCGAATTTCTCTTTAATTTTACAGGAATGTTTTTCATTCTAATGTTTCTGTGAAATTCACTCAATTTTTTACAAAATTCCTTCCTTAAATGACACCTTTTCTATAGCTTTCTAATTAATACAAACACACAGACCATCTCTTAGTTCCTCGTGTGTTACTAGGCTATTCGCGAATTTCTTTTCGCGTTTCGGGGACGTTTTTATAGTTTAAAATACATACAATTACAACTCCTCACCAACCAAAAAAAAGATAAAATGTGTAGTCAAGTGAATCAAGGAGAATGACATATAGCGAAAGAGAACTGAAAATAGAGAGAGAGAGGAGAAATATAGACTAATGACAGGCTGTAGATTGGAGTGAATCATTGTAGTTACTCACTTATATTGCTCGTAGATGGAAGTGATCAATGATCAGAACAACAAGAGTCGAATCTGCTATAATCGAGATATGGTTGAATAGGAATGAATGATTTGATTCGCCAAAATTCTATTATTTGAACGTAAATTAAGATTGACTGAATCCTAGTTAACGAATAGAGGTATTCGAGAAAAAGAGTGATTTGCATATTTTTGATAAATAATAAAGTGTGTGCTGTCTTGCTATTATATATTTTGAATAAGAGTTGTGACTTTATTGACTATTTAATTAAACTTTAAGGTGGTTGTGTAGAGATAAATAAGGAAGGAAATACGTTACGCTCTTTGCACGTATACTTTGTACCTAATTTACTCCAAAAATATCTACTTAACCTTTATTTTAAATATAAATGTGTGTGTTGTTACAATTCTTTCTCTTTTGAAACTTTTTTTTTCTTCTTCAGGGTGCGTAGTCGAAATAATGATGATAGATTTATTCTTTTTCTGCACATATTAAACGTCAGTTTGAAACCTTAATAATGAAGAAATTATTTTTTGTTCATGTAACATCTATTGAACATTATTTAAAATGTATATGATCCAAAAGCGGTAATTTTTTCAAATGTATTTCTATACACAATCCTGATGTACTCGTAGGTGGATTAGACCCCTTGTCAGATAAAATATCATTTTCAATTTATAAGAAAACATTTTAAGGTCAAAAAATTATGAACTAATCAAATTTATATACTTGAGGGATACGTATGAAAATACTATAAATAAATTTCATGGAAATTATCATGAATTAAGCTATTGGTATATTTATGACACATTAATGGGGGAAGATTAAATTTACTTATACCTGAAGTAACATCCGCCATTATTTGTTTTTGCATAATATGGAGGCCGTGATAACTTGTTGTTCAAGGTCGCGGATTGACGGCCGGGGTAGTTTTGATGCAGTTGTGGGTTCGAGCCTTGATGCCACTAAAATTCAGGGATGTGCACGTTAAATAGGTATGACGTGCTCAGGGATGATACACGTTAAATCTGGTCACAAGTTAAGTTTTCCCAATGATGTGGTGTCAGTTGAAGGGTTGATTGGTTTATTAACGTCGCACTGAAAGCAATACGACGGCTATTGGCTACGAACCTTGAAATCTCGTGTCTCGGTCAAGTGACGGGGACAAAACCTGAACAGTCACCTCCCACTTCAAACTTAAAGTTTATCTCCAAACTAGTTTTCAGATACTAGTAATTCGAATAATGAAGAAAAATTATGGGTATGGAGACATTACTTTTCAATAACCCTTGTATATGTTAAATCAATGAATAAAATCTTTTATTCCAAGATGTACAAGAAAACTATTATTCGAATTAACTATATTTCAAATGTTCTTTTCAGTTTGTCTTTAACTCAAATTCGCATTTAATCAGTATCTAGATCATCAGAAATTATCATCATAATGCTGTCATTTTAATACATACTTCAATTGTTGTCCCTCTATTCACAAAAATCTACAATTAAATTGCCCAATTTTTAAAATAAAATTATCTTAACCTAATCAATATATTATCTATTTGTGTATAAATAAAATATGTGCAAATCTTTGAGATAATTTGTTGAAATTTTTTTCATGGCTTCTGCATTGGTCGTACATACGACAAACTACAAATCTACATTTCCAGAACGTGTTTATCATACCTATAAATGATGATTACTATTTTAATTTTTATTTACTCTACCTGAAAGTCATCTCAAGTCGTATTTCAGAAATGTAATTCGTGAGATAAATGCTCAAATGTTATTTAATTTATCTTATTTTCAAATCATGGGATACGTTGACAAATTCTATTTTCCTGTTTCTAACGTTAAATCTATTTAAGCAATGGCAATGGTATTAAACTCCCTATTGCAGCAAATATTTCGGAATTTATCATATAATTAAATATGATATTATGGATTACTTTACTCATATAAACAATAAATATTATTTAATATTACTTTAACATTTTATTTAAATAAAGATCTTCCAGAAGCTTATATTAAATGTTATCCACTCTTAAAAAGAATGATATTTTTATATGAACATTTGAAAACACTCACAAATTGAATATTCATTGAAAATTTTTTTAGTAAGAAATCCTTTCAAAAACGATTTTCAATATTATAAAGCTTTGAAATATCGTTATGATGCATTTTGTCCTGAAACACATTATTTACATATTTATTCACTAAATTGTTAAAAAAAATATTATTAATAACCTGACGTTGAACTATTCTCTGTTTTCTTTTAACTAACTACAGGGACTTTATACATTTAAAATTGCATAAAATTACAATTCTTTGTCAACCAAATGAAACATGAATGCATAAGTTAGATGAAGAAAAGAAATATACATCATTAAATTATAAACAAGGATATATAAGAGAAATAGAATTAAAAAGATAGAGGAGGTGGATAAAAGATAACGACTAGCTGATAAATGTTTTATATTGGATTGAATCAGTGCAATTAATCTTTTATATTTAAAATAGATGGAAAAGTCTCATTATCAGAATACCAGGAGGAGAATCTGCTATAATACAGAATTTTTTGAATAGGAATTAATGATTTGGTAAGATAAGAGTTATTGTTTGAACATATTGTAGGAAAAGGGATTTAGAGAGAAAGTGATAATACTTTTCTTATGAGAAATAATACAGTTTTGTTTTATGCTGTTGCGTATTTTAAATTGGAGTTTTGAACTTATTGAGCATGTATTTAGAATTTAAAATGGCTGTAGATTTAAATAAGGCACAAAAAATGTCACAATATTTATTTACATTTGCTAATCAAATTCTTTGCTATATTTTAACTCACAGATTCAATTAATCGAAACTGCGCTCCTTTTAATTTATTGAGATTGTATTAAAAGAAAAATGCGTGTGTGTATTATGCAAATGAAATTTATCTAGGAACTCAAACTAAATTTTGTAAATGGTTTAACTATTCTTTGATGTGTATTTATCTTTCGTAATTTTTTTTTTTGTATATTCAGCGTTTTCCCTTCAATTATATACCGCTACATATTTCATTATGAAATACAAATTCTTGATTCTTTACAATAATCCCTTATACATAACTATTCGAATAAGACTCTCATACACAACCACACTTTCGTCTTTGACCATTATCATAACCACTAAGGGAACTTCAGGGAGCAATTAAATAAGTTTACTCAACGCTTGAAATTCCCCATCTTATTTAATCCCCTATTCATATTTAGATTCAGAAGCCTCCAGCTATTGGAAAGTTAAGTATTTCGTGTTCTTAGAAATGATAAAATTGTTCTCTAGTCTTTATATTTCTGTGATTTCATAAGTATCGGGGAATAAGAATGACTGCGGGTTACATAATGTTGAATTGAAAACAAGAGTGAATTCATTTATACAGTAACGACTGTTAGTTTAAAGAAAATACTTTCTGGTTTAATATGAGCAATAAAATATAATAATGAATAAAGGCGCACAAATACTCTCTCTCTCTCTCTCTCTCTCTCTCTCACACACACACACACACATATATATATGTATATATATATATATATATATATATATATATATATATGCCTTGTATATACCTGTTAGATGCTCCCTTCCTATGCAATGGAGCTCTGATTATTTATTAGTTGGTATCCACATTTACATCATTTACATGTTCAGTTTAAAAGCTTTTTCCTATGGGATTTTGTTAAATGTTTGTGATTTTGAATAAAGATTTTGTGTATGCAGTCTACCTTGTTTTTTACTTCCTTGTGTCATTGAATTAAGGTTTCTACAATGCTCTTCGTAAGTGCTTCATTTAGACCAATCTATTGCATTCATTTTCATTGATAAATAGTCTACTATTTCATACTCCTCACGAGTAAAAGCGTTCACGATTTTCTCATACGGGGTTCACATAGTTAATTGGAAGGGTATGATATAATTATTCAAGCTGTTAGAATAGGCACTAGGAGCAGTTAGGTTTGGGTAAATTATTGCTGGGTGCTAACATTTACTATTTTCCCCCTTTGGAAATCATTATGTGCCTTTTTCGGCGGTAGTTATAGGACGATGTGGGCTTCTATAATTTTTTAAAAATATATTCAAGTTATGTTTGTGACTCTATTAAATGTTGAATATATAGTTCATTGTGTTTATTTCTTTGTCTCGGAACTAAGTGTTTTACATGAGAGTTTCTTCTTTCTCTGGGTGCATTGCTTTTTATGCATTATAATGTATATTTGATGGTAAAAGGCTGGGTAGGATAAATAGCGGGATGATACAATTAAAAATTATCCTTATCTTGTTTGATATACTTTAAATATTTATTTAAAAATTAACTTAAACTTGAGCATATTTATTTTTTTAATTTTATGTTAAAATTTTATCTATTCTACAAAATTTCTAGTTTTAAAAAGTCAATGGAGTTCTATACAGCATTTTTCATAATCAATGTCTTTTATTTTATCATATTTAAGTTCTACATATATATATATCATAATATTTTGTCCTATATGCATATTAATTGAGGGACAATTCATCTCTTATTTCAGAAAACTACGGGAAGTTTCTTTTTTTCCCCTCTGAAGTGTAGCTCTTGTCTCCCTGAAATCATTATATCACCCTTAACAACAATCACTTTCAAAAAGGGAAGTTCAGACAGAAGTTAAATTACTTGGTGTTCACATTATACGGGGATTACTATAAGAAATATTGCGAAAATTTATGAGAGAATAAAGCTAATAGAAATTGAGTATTTGTCTCAGATTGTTTTATTATTTCGGAAATGAATCCCAAGAACACTTTATATTCCAGGAGTAGGATTCTACGTATTATGAAATTTGAGAATGGATTCCAAGATCACTTAATATTCTAAGAATTTATTTCAATGAGTTACCAAATTTAAGAGAAAATACCTGTGTGAAAATAAGATGAGAGCAACATGTGGAAACTCCTTGCCCACATGCTGCTATTTATTAATTGGCTGCTCGTTCTGGGAGGTGATTGCAAATTGACCGACTTTTCCTATCACCGAAAATGCAGTAAAAGCTTCACGAAAAACAGGTACATCGGTAAATTATTGATAATTCTTCAGTTCTCTTAAAGACATTGACATAAATTAAAAATTCATTGCAATTAGAAACTTTATTTTACTCTTGAACACTGCGACGGAATAAAGAAAATTAATTGTATTCCGAAAATAAATAATATGAACAAAATCTTAGAATTGTACCAGAAAATCAAAATAATACGTTCATATGAATAATGTTTCATCATGAAAACAATTATAAAATATATAGTTAAATGCATAATCCATTTGCCAACATATTTCGGAAAATAAGCACATAAGAAACAACGAATCAGTACTTTGATCAGTTATTTGTGATACAATATGCTTGTGTCAGATGCGGATTACATATTAGGTTGTAATTACCTTTTTGTTTTTATCAATAAGTTAAGTTTCTCTTTCATGGACAATGTAATTGTAAATGGCTATAGAAGGTACCAGATGTGGATTATTATGTCATAATATGCGTTTTTGTTTTGTCCAATAAGTTAAGTTTCACTATTATGGATACCATAATTTGAAATGTTTAATGAATTGTTCCTATTGAGTTTGCAGAATCAGCAACATTTACTGATATACTTCTGTTTTATTCTGTATGACTTTAATACGTGGATTTGTATATACAATAAAATCCCCGATTTTATTTTTAATCGTAGTTTGATTTGTTTTAAACTCGTCTGCGAAAATATTAAGAAAAAGGATGAGATATTTAATATAGTTATGTGCATTATTTACCAAATTATATAGGAAAAACAATATAGAATTTGCGGTAAGAATATGAAATGGAAATACGTATTTTACCTGTAAACCTATATCAGTTTTGAAATCTTTAGTTTTAGATGATAAAAGTACGAAAAAAATCAAACAAAAGTAGTTTTTCTCTTGCTTCGGTGATTCAAACTTGTATTGGGCATTTTAGAAAAGTTAAGAACCATAATTCGAAATTAAATTATAAAATATTCCGACCATGGGGGTTAAAAAAGTTAAGTGGACATTGAAGCGTAAGTCTTATTGAAGAAAATGAACTATAGTAACATTTTTTAACTTAAGAAATATTATTGCATATTATTGTAAGAAATATTATTTTCTAATGATAAGATGGGTAACTGTGAATCCAATTTATCTCTTAAAGGAAAAATTTGGTTCATGCAATCCAGTAAAATTGGTTTTCTGCACAAATTACCAGTAATTAATATACGAAAAGTTTGAGATTTTAAAACTTTTAAGAACTTTAACTACATAAAAGTAAATGAAATTAAATTCTACAAAATGATTTATTGCTTGCGTATACATTAATACTTTCATCCAATATAAACTTCTTGAGTATCTATAAGTTATAGTTTTGATCATAGAATGTTGAGACCTATTATTAATTTTTGAAGACTGTAAGAACTCTGTTTTGCTCTATTTCTAGTAATGCTAATATAATTTAAAGTTATCACTTTGTTCATGCCGTTCCCCAAATATCTTACTAAACATTTTATAAATTAATTAATTATGTGAATCCATTTACCATACCTAAAACACTAAATGAAAAATAAAATAAAGTGTGTATGTATACATCGTGATTTGTTAATACTTTCAGCATGTGTATGCTAATATATATGGCACAATATTTATATTGCATGGGATACGTACATGATTCATGAAACATACACGCGCTGTAAAAACATCTGTACTAAGAGTACTGTAAAAGCATCCTTCTCCTCATTCTCCAGTTAACCTGGATTTTCGATATACATTACCGGTTCTGGTTTCATTTAATTCGACTTAATGATATCTTACTGTATTCTAGCATAATCCTAATTAATTTACTGCAGTCCAATGTCTTTTAATATTTATTGCTGCTAATATTTCTATAATAAAACACTCAAAAAGACAAAGATTCTCGAATTAATTTAAGTGAAATTATTTCTGTATATCTTGGAACTATGAATTTTAAATTTAAATATGAATCACTCCTGAGAATAAAAAAAATCTGTGCTTGAGAATAAAAAAATTTAAATAACATGCTTAATAATAACACATCAATCAATAACTCCCGAGACTAACCCAGAGATGGCCCTCGTAGTAAACCAGTAACCAGGTCTTTCTAGAGTACTAACCTTTGCTTGAAACGTGTCAAAATTGTAAGTCGATCGGACCAGAAACAGCTGAGTTATCGAGGTTGGAGTTAAGTCGTTTTGTAGTTTGTTTAAAAAATTGAAAAAACCGAGTTTCGTGTTCTGATAAAACATTGTTTTTTAATGGGTAAAAACACCGTGCAAGCGAAACAATGGATTGAAAAATGTTACCCGGACTCTTGTCCATCAAAAGCAACGATTTGTCGGTGGTTTGCCGAGTTTAAACGTGGTCGTACCGACACAAATGACGCGGAACGCTCGGGTAGACCTGTGGAAGCCGTTACACCGGAAAATGTGAGTGAAGTGACAAAAATTATAATGAAAGATCGTAAAGTGAAGCTCCGTGAGATTGCTGAGATGACACAGATATCATATGGAAGTGTATTTACTATCCTTCATGAAAAATTGAGCGTGGAAAAGGTTTTTTCCAAGTGGGTGCCGCGATTGCTTTCGATGGAACAAAAACAGCAACGAGTCGATGATTCAGAAAGCTGTTTATCGCTATTTACTCGCAACAAAAAATATTTCTTGCGAAAGAAAAAAAAAAGATTTGGAAAAGCATTGGAACGATTGTATCACCCTAAAAGGTGATTAACAAAAGGTGTTATGTTGATGAATAAAAAAAAAATTTCCAAAAAAAATATTGTTTTCAATGTTAGTCTCGGGAGTTATTGATTGATGTGTTATAGCCAGAGCTATAAAAGTTTAAATTTATGTACATAATTATATACATATATTTAAAAAGGTCATAAAATGAAAACAATGTTATATTTTTTCCCGTAATTTAGACTTTATTAGGGTATTGCTTTTTTCTTAAGATTCCGAGACAAAGTTATATTAATAAAGAAACTACGTAACTGTTATAGTTGTGATAGTTTGAGGGGACGAAATCGAAAAACAAATTAAAATTACTTTACAAAAATACCAAAAAATATTTATTTCATTTTTTGAAAGACTCTTCTAAATGCATGAATAAAATAACATAACTACATATGTATTATTAAATTTTTTAAAATTCATTTACTTAAATTTTTTAACACTTTGAAGAGTAATTGCATTGATATTAAAAATGTTAAACTAGTTTTCTCAGATTTTTATTTTTCATGGTGGTCATGTGCTTAAAAGGGTAAGGTATTTTTTGTTATCAATATAAAATTTTGAAGTTTTTTCTGGTTAGTTTTCATGCTATTTTTGACAATTATGTACTTGGAATAAATATTCAGAATTACAGTGATTTTGGTAAAAAAAATTCTCCAGTTTCTATTTAGTTTAGTTTTTACTTTCTTTCGTAGTGTCTTACTGAAAACATTTTGAAACGTCTAACTAGTTACAATACAATTAAACCCATGTGTAGAATTATGAGAAATACTTCTAAGAAATTTTAAAAATATTGCTTGCAAATATTAAAATTTGTTTGAAGTATTAGGAAATTTAAAATAGTGAAACGCTTAAAAAATTCAAAATTTTAAGTAATTGTTAGTAAAAATAATTTTTTTACTGAAATGAATGAAAAAATTGAAATTTTTTTGAAAAAATGTTTTTTTTAATGTTTTATGTGTGTATAAATATGATAAATAAAATGTTTACTTAAAAATGTCTAATTTAAAAAGTTGCTCACAAGTTACTGTGTCTTCTTAATATCAATTCGGAAATGTGTCAATTCCTCAGGGGTATTGACACATCCCCGAAAAGAATTTCCCCTTCCAAGCATTGAAGAAATTCTGGCTCTCATCAGTCACTCCCTTCAGGCGATGACCATCACTTCCATTCTCTGAAAAGCAGAAGTGATATACCGTCCTCCGACATCAGAAGTAACCGGCTGAGAGCCCGCAATGAAGGGAAAAGTGAAGAAAAGAGGGAAAAGTATTGTTAAAAAAAAGAGAAAACTACATTAAAGTAGTAGTATAAAAAATAGCCCAAAGATATTCCCGTTGACTGAACTTGGTGGAAAGTTCTCCTCAGGTGCTATTTCCCGAAATGAATTGCGTTTTTACATTCATAAGAGTGTACTTTAAAAAGGTTTGCTCTTTTTAAATCCAATATCTTCCGAAACAGAGGAGATATTCATTGTAATAAACGTAATGACTATTTGCCGTCTTTTTTGTTATGATATATAGTTTTCCATTGGCTTTCTTTTGTATTGTGACATATTTCTCCTTTTATATCTGCAATTTTCTTTTATAAGCACATTTTAAGTTTAAATAAGTGATGTAAAATCTTCCAATGGATGAGAATAAGTGTGAATATAATTTATTACAAACGATAATTTATTTTTGTTATTTTAGATTTGAGTAAGATTTCAGTAACTCTTTTCAATAACAATGGAATGTTTTATTAGATTTTCGCTAGTAATTATATGTTTAGTTAATTTTTAAAAGAAGAATTAAATTAGGACAAAAAATTAAAAGAACTTTTTTTGAAAGCTACATTGATTTGCAATGGTCAAGTACTAAATAACTATTTGTGAAAGGAAACTCCGTAATTTTATAAAACTCGTTTCTAGTGATATCAATTTAGTTACTCAAGAATGCAGTGAAGTCACAAAATAGTCAGAAACGTTATAAATGACTTATTTTTATTACACAACAGACATCTATATTAGGGGTTTGTCAAACAATTATTTTTATTTTTTAAGTATTAGGTTCCATTGTATTAGCTCCAGTCTTATAATAGGTTCAAATATCTATTACATTCAGAAAACATATTCCTCTATCCTATAGCTTTTTTAATTATATTTAATTATCCTATTAATTTTAGAAAGAATTCAACTATTTATAAATTTAGTTTAAATTCCAATTACTCACTAATTTTGGATTATATTTCACTAATGGACAGTGATAGGACCATGAAAACTCAGAATCTTAATTTTAAGGAAACAGGGAATATATTGAATCAGATGAGCTTAACATTTAAAGATTTGAATAGCTCTGTACTACTCACAGTTTTATCTTGTTCAAAATTATAAATATTTATATGTAAAGTATAAAGTTTACTATTCTTAATTCTTTACGTTCTTATTTCAGCCTATTCCTCTCTTTATATTCTTCTCTCTATATATATACTGCTGTTTGTAGAAAATGCAACACCATGAAAGAATCATCAGAATCAAATGAAATTTAATGCAGAAACGACTTGTACTGATACAAATAAATGATGAAATTTTCAAAACAAAAGAAACAAATTAAGCGTCCGAAATCAGTATTTGGTGCAGCCACCATGCGCTGCAATAAGTGCTGCTATACGACGTGGCATGGAGTCAAACAGATGTTGAATATCTGCTTGAGGAAGAGAATTCCATATCGCTTGTATGCGCAACCAAAGTTCGTCTTTGGAAACTGCAGGACGCGGATCACGAGCGAGACGCCGACCAACCATATCCCACACGTGCTCAATAGGCGACATATCCGGTGAATAAGCAGGCCAAGGAAGAAGTTGCATGCGTTGTGCTGAACAGAAGTCTCGAACAGTCCGCGCAACATGTGGGCGTGCATTATCCTGCTGAAAGATAGCTCCAGGGATGCCTTGAAGGAAAGGAACGACTTCGGGCTGTAGCACTTCACGGACGTACCTGTTGCTATTGAGATTACCCTCAATTCGTATCAAATTGGATCGTCCATGATACGAAATCGCACCCCAGACCATAACTCCGGGTGTTCGACCACTATGTCGTTCAATAATACACTCAGGAAGGCAGCGTTGACCGGCATAACGTCTAACACGAACACGGCCATCATGGGTCCACAAATTGAAGCGTGATTCATCTGAAAAGACAACTTGGTGCCAATCAGCTCGCCTGTCTCTGTGCTCAAGAGCCCACTGCCGCCGCAGCCGTCGATGATTCGCCGTGAGGGGAATCCTGTATAAAGGCACCCTTGCACGCAATCCACGGCGCAGCAGACGACGACGAATTGACGAAGCCGACAATTGTACACCTGTAGCAGTAGACCAACGTGCTGCCAGCTGCCTGGAGGAAGCTGTGCGATCATTCACCGCCATGCGGAGCAGGTGTCGATCATAGCGCTCTGACGTCACCTTCTGTCGTCCAGTGCCTGTTTTTCGAGTTGTTCGGTGCTCGTCGGTCCACTGCTTCCAAACTCGCATCACTGTGGAACTGTTCCGCTGCATACGAGCTGCTATTGCGCGATAGGAAAATCCTCCTTCTCGAAGGCCGATTATCCTCCCTCGTTCAAACTCCGTAAGTTGCTTGAATTTCTTATTCTTCCGTCGTGGAGGCATACTCAGGTCTCACTAAACGTTTGCCACTAACAAATAATCATAGACTTTTTTCAACGTCCCGCTACAGCACTTTATTTATACGCTTTCAGCATCAATTCAGAGGGCGCTGCGCGCGATGGCTCTGAAACTTTATTAATTTGCATAATATCCTATAATTGACATTTGCTGCGAATTTCATTTGATTCTGATGATTCCTTCATGGTGTTGCATTTTCTACAAACAGCAGTTTATATATATATTTAAAGTTCATATTTTAAAAGGCTGAATGTATTATACAGATTAAGTATTATATGTTCTATAAATAAAATTCAAACTAAAGTTTGAAATATTTCAGTGATACATTATATACACAATACATTATATATACAAAACTTCAAAAGCGTTTTTAATATGATTTCACATAAAAAAATAAGTACACATTCGTATATTATATAAGTGTTAATTGAGTTAGAAAACATATTACGAAGAAAAATAATAATATGTTTCTCATATATTTTTCATCAGAAAAGGTTCTAACAATATATCTTAAAAATTGTTAAATAAAATTAAACACTGAAGGAGAGAGCAATATACAATTTTAACTCAGACAATTTTAAAGATGAAAAACAGATATATTTATCCAAAAGGTATATAAATACTTTCCTAATAGTCATTAAACCATTTCCATTCGCAAATTGAAATTTAAATGCGATTTCCATCCTAAAAGTTTTTCTTCTTAATGTACCGGAGTGAGAAAGTAGTTCCCTCATTAACTTTAATACGTGGCAGTGTGATGAGAAGCGGAAATAATGGTTATCGTTCTACAAACAAATGTAAGAATTTCGGATCCTATTTCTCAGATTTAACAAACAATCTTTGTTTGTAAATGGTGTTTTCAGAAATTCTCAAGCTCTTGTAAGAATTATTCAAAATAGAGTCGATTAAACCAC
>BMAW01113583.1:127440-150545 GCA_019974015.1 Nephila pilipes
CTCATAGCAAAAGGGCAACGTAAATTTGATTTTCACTACCGTTATAAATATGACTTCAATTTTGCACTTGCATAAGCCAACCGCTCTGTGTTCATGTATCTCTCTTTTATTATTAATGGCTTTTCTAAGCTAACACTGTAACTGTGCCTGGTTCAAATCTTTAAGAAAAATATTTCTCACATTTTAAAGCACTCAATTGAGCCGAAATGTTCTATACAAGATTGTTTTGGATGGCAATATGATAATTTAACTATAATTAAGAAAATTAAATAATTAAAACTAATTATTTAAAGAATTAAATTTTACGTCAAGTTTCTTGGTAAGTCGCCAAATTGTCACTAAATCCGTCGTTTAATAATGTATCGTTTGCTTTAATTTTAATTACATGTTACTGATATAATATTAAATTTAATAATTTATCGTTTGATTTAATTTTAATTACACGTACCTGTTATAATATCCAATTTAACAATTTATTGTTTTCTTTAATTTTAAATACATGTATCTTAATTGATAAACATAATGCTTAACTGAGATAAAAAATGTTACTCGTATTTATTTTAGATGATAAATTTAATAAATAAATAAATTATTAAATAAATCAATACAACTAATTATTGAATAAATTCTATTTGACTCAACGTTCCCTTTTGTTTTTAAAATTTAAGGTATAAAAAATTATGTTATGCGATGTGTGAAGTTTGAAAAAAAAAAAACCAATGTTTAAAAGAACTCGTTTTTTACCGATGTTATTTATTAAATGGTTTCATGCGGATTAACTTAATAGTTGACTCACATCAACACGTGGTTCCAGAGAAGAGTCGTAGAGCGGCTTGGAATGCTGCGAAGTGCTCAGAATGAATCAACATGTTTTTTTGGTGATATTGATTTGCTTATCTTTGTCTTCACTCCTTGTAAAATTTGAATCCTAATAAATATAAATTTAACTTCACCAAGTCGTGAACACTTTCAGAATTATATTAGATTTATCAACATGCAACTTATTTTAAGCAAAGAATAATTGTCTTAAGACTTAAGTGTCTTTTTATACTTGTGACGTTGGGCTATTCGCGATTTTCTCTTCACTAACCTAGGTGACTGAAATTGAGATTGATTGCATTAAATAAACAATTTTTTCCCAGCCAAAATAAAACGTAATTATGTTAATTACAGGCAGGTAGAAATAAAGTGAAGAGAGACAGATATGATGGTATATAAGAAAAAGGAAGTTTAGTGGATAGAGGAAAAGGGGGACTAGCGCTGAGTGTATGCCTTACAAGCGGTAGGTGATTTCAAGCGTTGTTATGGGTGTTAGTGGTCGCAGAAGATTTGAGAAAGCAAGGCAACCTCAAAAGGATAGATTTTGGTAAGAGAGTATTAGTTTATTAATGGTTGAATAGGTGAATTAATCTAAGGGGATACCCAGAAGAGCAAATATTCTTTAGACGTTATATTGCATAATTGATAAATAAATAATTGTGTGGGACTTGATTGTATATTCTTGCGTGGGTGATTGACTTTTAGAGTTAGTTGTTTTTGATTGAACTATGGCACAAGAGTCGGGTAGAAGTGATTCGCCACACACTATGATGTATATTCTTCTTGCTTATTTACCAATGTTATTACATCGGTTCAATTAAAACGGATCATTCCAATAAATTCATTCTATTTTCAATTATTTACTGAATAAACTATCCATACTTTAATGCACAGTATCTTTCTTTGTCGACGAAAAAATTGACGTAAAAAATAATTAAAAAGCACATAGAGGCTTAAAATAGGTATTTAAGTAATTTTTAGATTGTTTTTATTTTTATATTAGTTTTATATACTCACAGTTATCCTTTATATAGACCTCAAGTTTTACCAAACTAGAATAGGAATATATTTAATTCAGCACGAAAGTATGAAATAATGTGATGCGCGATTGGAGTTCCGATGTGATGATAAATGCAATCATTCACTTCGCAGCATGAATCCCTATCTCATATCGGTCGACCAGAATTGATTTTGTTGATTCTCAGCAGGACACGGGTTGCTGGAGTTTGAACGAAAGACTCCCCTCCACATCGGAAGTTATCACTGAATGCAATATCAGATGGAACGGATTTACTCCTGTTGTTATATGAAACAGTGTCCAATTAATTTTAATATACGATGCGTGTAATCAGTTACATTTTGAATAACCGGAGTGAACTAAGTTAGATCGTACTGTGAAGATAATTTATGAATGTTTTGAATTAATCTAGCTCTGTAATAGTTAAATTTTCAAATGAATTATAAGTCTAGCCACCAAAAAGACTTGAATATATCTTATTCATCGAATCAATAGATTCCAGTTTGCTGAAAAAAAGTTGAAAATTAATTCAGTACTAAAAAAGAATTCTCATATCGATGTTTGTATAAATTTGTAAAAAAAAAGCTGCATCATAAAATCAAAATATAATTTTAAAACGAATATGAAACCCAACTTGCTCAGATTTTGAATTCCCATTCCTTAAATTTTAGTAAACTACTTCATATAACAGGAAAGAGTGGTCTCACAAAGCCACTCATTGTAAATTACATCGAAAAGTCGAAATTGAAGTTTCCTGGGGGACGATCTCGACAGCAGTATTTACGAGAATTATAGAAATGTAACACTTCCACATGCATTCTCCGAAACATATCCGAAGAAAGATGTTATTTGCAGATAGAAAAGTATTCATAAGCCTTAATTTACTAATATTGTCTCTGCTTCAAAATTCTTCTCGTCCAATGAATGAAAGTCTTGAGTAAGCTTGTCGTGAAGCCACGTTTATATTAACCACCCAAAGGGCTAATAATTTAGTTGGATCACTTTTGGAGTACCCGATCAATTTAAATATTTTTTATCATTTGTTTCAGTTTTAATTTCATTTAGCTAAAATATATTGAATTTAATAATTTATCTTTTGCTATAATTTTAATTACTTGTGTCTGATATAATATTCTATTTAGTAGTTTATCGTTTGCTTTAATTACAATTACATTTAGCTTAAATATATTTAATTTAATAATTTATCGTTTGCTTTAATTTTAGTATCGGAAAAGTTAACTTGTCCATTTCTCGATATTTCATCGCTTACTTTAATTCTTATATTTAATTGTCTAATTTAGTAATAATTATAAAAAAACACCTTGGTTGGCTAAATTTATTCTTTGCAAAACTTTTCACAGAACTTTCTATTATTTCTTTTTTATTGTATATATTCTTATAAATAAAGGTAACGGGGTGGCTCATACTTCTCAATGTCAGTAGAAATCACAATGTACCAACGGAATAAATTGACAAATCTTGAAAAAAGGGAAAAGTCTGTTAAGGAAGTCTATGATTTATTGAATTCTCAACGAGGTACTAACAGATATGAATTTTTACAAAGTCTATGATTCTTCTTAAAGTTTAAATCTCTTCTGAATATAATTTAGTTGACGTACAAAATCTTCTTGTTGAATCCATCATTATGAAAAAATTAATCATCTGCACTGTACATTTACCAAACTTGAATGGTATCGAATTTTTATTGAATAATCTGGAGGATACAATAAGATTATGTTATCATTCTCTTATAACTGAGAAATGAAAAGGCTATTGTTTTAATAACATCATTATAAAGTGTTCCTGCAAAAATTCAACCTGTGTGTGTACAGTGAAAGCAGTCAAACAAAGATGATAATTGATTATGAAACTTTACCCACAAATATTCAGGATATGAGGAAAAGTGCATTAAACAAAGCGTCTACAGATTAGAACAATAAGGAAAAACACTCCTTGTACAGATCAGCAATAAAAACCTTTTGTAATAACAGGTAATAGGACTTCCAAGTATATTTATCAATTCAAAAAGTATTAGAAGAAGCAAATTGTAATGATTAAATAGTGAGAAGAGAAGAAAAAAGTTTTAAATTTGCTAAAAATTATATAGGGATTATTTGGTTCTGGAATAGGGTTGTAAGTCTGGGAAAGGAAAGGAAAAATCAGTTTTGGAATGATGGAGTCATGAATAAAATGAAACAGTTGAACATAATGAAGAATAATTTTTAACTAACAGCCCAAAAATCTGGCATATAATCATATATATCAATAAGATAAGAAAACTAAACATACAAAGTGCGGCTATTGAATAACGAACCAGATTACCACTTTAAAACATTTCATTTTGATATCATACATGTTTACTTATTATCACCTTCAATATATACAGCTCCTCTATCTCTACAACGCTACATACTAATCTTCCATTGTTTGAAGCAGTGCTGGAAGCCTTCTTATGTCAACTCCTTTAAGATGCGTTCATTTTTCTCTTTCTCAGCTTCAACGGATTCAAGTCTTGTACATTTAAATGCAGATTTCACCTTAGATAGAAGTCGCATGACGCAAGATCCGGTGAATAAGGCGGATGGTCGAACATTGGGATGCTGTACTTGGCGAGAAACTTTTTGACAGACCATGTGGATTGAGCCGGTGCATTGTTTTGGGGGAAATATTACAGCACGGTTCTCTTTCAATTTCTACATTCACAGCAATCGCACGAATACTTAACCGACAGTCAGATACAACCAGATTACCGATTTTCTTCATATTATCATCCGTTTTTGACGTGGGAGTGTGACATCTTCAGTGTCTTCTCAGTTATCTTGAAAATGTTTAAGCTGCTCAAAAATACATGCACGAATAAACATTCATTACCATACATTTCTTTCAATAGAATATGAATTTCAATATCGCTTTTTCCAAGTTTCATGTCAAATTTCACAACAAATCTCTGCTCACTTCTTATTTTTCAGGTGAAAAAAACCTCTAATGCAAGTTTGGCCTGCTGGTGTACGGATTCGTTTATAGAAGAGAAAAGCTCTAAAATCCAGAGAGAAGCTTTCACGTTAAACAATTGTGAGTCGCTGCCGGTTGGTGCATGAGTACTTCTTCTGTAGCAGCGTCAGGTTAGTTATGAAACAGTCACACCTCTTACAGCAAAAATTGCAGCGATTGTGGTAAAGTGTTATTGCATATCCTGATTCAATTTTTTCATTGCATTGTGATTGAAAACTTGTGGTCTCAGTTAGATATATCTGTTCCAAAGTACAGTATTAGGAACAAAGAACAATTACAAAGAGTATTACAAGAAAAATGAATAAAAATATCCATGAAAATCAACAGAAACCCTTTGAAATTAATGCATGATTGAATGATTGGCTTGTTGGTTTCATTAACATCACACTAGAAGCAAGACAAAGACTATTGAAGGTAGACCTCGTAATTTTGAACCTAGGTCAAGTAACGAGGGCGACAGTTGAACTGGAAACTACCTCTCCTAACATCCTCATCCCGCCAAGGACAGGACATCTGAGATTCGACAGATATAACTTAAATCAATCCCAGCTATACTGCATGTCTTAGTGGCCTCAGGTAGCCACTACCAGCCGAAAGCAACATCGTCCGCAAGTCCGCGACCATGAACACCAGTCTACCGCGGCCACTAAAACCAATGTACAATGTTTGGTAAGTGCTCTAAATACAAAATGATGTATGTAACAAAATTACAATTTATGTTTACTTTTCAAAAATTAAGTAATAATTCTAGGTGTATATTTCTTGCTGTGACAGAAATATGTAGTTTAAACGTAAGAAGTGTGGTTATATAAATATTATGATACTTAATATTTGTTTCTTAGCCAAATACATTTTGTTGCTCTTATAAATATTAAAAATGAATAAGAATTTAATAATATTATTTTAAGCTTTCCATGAAGATAGAGTGAGAGGTGTATAATCAAATTTTAGTTCGCCATATTTGATTATATAGAGATTAGAACTGAAAATTTAAAAGGTAGATTATTTACTGTTTAATGCAACCATCACATCCAATGAAAATTATCGGTTGTTCCTTTTTCACCGCACATCTCAAGATATATATTCTTATAGAAATATCTTTCAACATAGAAATATATTTATTCTTATATATTTCAAACATTCTAATTTATCTAAGTAAAATTCTCCTTTGCAGTATTTAACGATCAAGCGATAGCTGGTCTTGAAATGGAAGTTTTAAGTCAAACGATTTTACAACAAAAATGTCATTAAGCTTTGAAAATTTTCCAAGCTCCCAAAATAAAACATTAAATTCTCAAAAACTCATTCCAATGTTTCAATTACGGCAGAAAATTCTTCGCAACTTTCAAGCATTTTAATAATGGAGAAAGTGAGGAATTTCAATTTATGCTGGGGACTCTGAAAAATGACCACACAATTTGAGTTGTTGCAGTTTCGAATTAAATTTTATCGTGCGGAAAAATAAGATGCATGATATGCTGCTTTTTCAAAACACATTCAGTAGAAACATTTGCTACGTAAATTTTACCAATTTAAAGTCTTATTACTTTTGATAATTTATGTGTCATTTAAGAAGTGACTTTAACAAATGATACATGGAATAAAAAAAATTTAAGTAAAATAAAGATTTTGTGTTTTTTCAAAAAATTTAATATGTTATTTTTATGTATGAAATTAACGTAATTAATATTTCTTTCGATCAAAATGAAAGTTTTTTTTCTTCAGAAATTCGAAGCATTAATTTATAAAATGACACGTAGAGACATATTTTTAACAGTTTCGATCATGTTTAAGAAGTAAATTAGTAAAAAAAGAAATATTTTATACCTGACGAGTGAAATTTCGTTATAATATGTGAATTTTTAAATAATTAATACACACAAAAGGTAAGCATTTTATGTGCATACTTTACCATTTCAATTTTTACTAAATGTTTGATAGTGCACTATAGGATTATTCTGCTTCATTTTCAGGAATATATTAATTTTATTATACTATTTGGAATACTTTTTTCATTTACTTTTTCCTTGTAAAGGTTTTGGAGATTTCAACCAAAGCATAATTTGAAAGACCAAAAATCTTACTTATCTTAGATTTTTTATAAATTGCTTCAAATTAATGAAGATATATTTTATAAGCCTTCTAGAAAGAATTCGAATGCATTTCCGTAACATTAAAAAAGGCGTTAAAATTAAGTATATTGTCTTTGCTTCTTGAAAAAGAGTATGGTGTTATTTCATGTGTCACAAATTACTACTATTTATTTCAAAACCGCTTCTTGCAGAAGCCTTGCATCATCAATAGATACTCATCCCAATGTTTATAATATTCATGAAAAGATTCATAAGGAGTCACTTTTATCATGTCAACTATTTTTTTTAGAAATATTTCAGTATCTAAGTTGTGACCTTCCCAGTTAACTTTCAATTTGAAAAAAATAAAAAAACAAACAAAATTAAAAACCACAAGAACACAAACTACTTGTTGCTAAGAGAAATTCTATAACATCGGAATATATATAATATCGGAATACGTGAATATCAGAAATATAATAGCGTAGCTTCATAATCTCTTGAATTTCATGTACATAATAAATCTCATGGTAAACTTTATATTTATTCATTGCTCAGTATTTAACTATAAAACAATGAAACAAATATTTCTCCAAAATTTATATTCTTTTTTGAGGATTGAAATTGTCTAGAGTGGTTGTCTTCTGCAAGGATTTGGTCGTCTGAAAAGGAATTATGTAAAAGAACGTTTTGGCAATTCATAAGTTCTACCCAACAAAGAATATGATTCATAGTGTAAATTTACGCATAACATTTACCTTAGGCTCGTGTAATTTCGATTTTCTTCCATATGTTGTTCAATTTTGCATCTTGACTCCCATATTATTTACAAGTATATATGTACATTGTTTCTATATCATTTGTTGTATTTGAGAAACCATAACAGTTTCGGTTTACTTTCCTTTTTCCTTCCCTTGTTTCACAGAATTCCATAGAAGATGCCTGAAAATCAAAGAAGAATATATATTCTCGTCGTAAAACTTGTAACTTGGGTTTTAAAGCATTACCTGGATATTGTTATTATTGATATGTATTAGTGCTACGGCGTCCTTGAACACTGATAGTAAAACAATTATCCCAATCAATGGTTTCCATTCTGGCAATACTATTAGTTATATAATAAAATCAATTATATTCAATTTATTGCCTTTTATTAAACTTTCATATACGAACTTCATAGTTGTATTAATAGCAATATGGATAACTTAGTTTACGACAGAATGAAAGTCATCGTTACTTTTTATTTTCTTGATTTAGCGAGATTTTATTAAATTCTACAGAAAGTAATTCTTCCAGAAAGCTCACAGGCAGTTTTTGCAAGAAAAGTGAACTGCGTTTTCTAGTTTTATATAAAATGATGTTCTTAGATAAAAGTAAAAAATTAGATTAATATGTTAAGCAGGAGAGATAAAGCGCATTTTTTCTCGTGATAGATGGCATGCATATGCAATCTTGGAATGCTTTGAATATGAATTTTAAGAACATATTGCTATTCCAAAAACAAATTAAATTATAACTTTCATTTACTTCCCATGTTTGTTAAGCACTGTTATGTTTCGGTTGAATGGAAACTTACATGTATTATATATACTTCTCGAGTTAAATTGGCTAATTAATGAATTGAATAGAAAAATTTCATTGAAGCATCTATTAAGTTCTACTAAGCTAGGGGGTATTCAGCCTCTGAAAACTTGGGGAACCCTTTGAGCATACCATTTTTTTGAAGGAACCTCTTGTTCAAAGGGAAGAAAAAACAGGTTTTCAAAGGTTTATCCTACTCAAATTTACAAAACAATTATTTCATCTCTATTTTATCACAATAGAAATATCTTAATAAGTGAATGAATGGAAAGGAAGCTGATGGGTATTTTTTTTTTTTTTTTTTTTTTGGTTTTCTAAAATATATTCTATAAAGAATAAACTAAAGAAACAATATTTTAAATCATAACAAGTGAATAAAAAGGAAAAGTTTTAATAACTTGCCTGTGACTGTTTTTTTACGTCTGGAATATCTTTATTTTTACGTCTGGAATAGTTGTTAAAATACGTAACCTAGTGTCTTCTTCAGTATCCATTCTTTTTTCTGTATTTTGTTTTTGTCAGAGCTTACAAAGAGAATCATTATTAGCACACAGTGGTTGAAACATATGACATTAGATGTTTCACAATTCTTTTTGCAATTTCGGAATATTCTTTTCTAATGTCAATCCAAAAATTCAGTACATCAAATTGACTGAAATTTAGTTTCAATTGATTGTCGGTCGGTATCTCAATTAGTTATTCTCTTTCTTTAATCAGGAATTCGAAGGTGTCATAGTGTTGAGCAGGATATACGAGAAAAGATAATATTTCTTTGTGAACAGGGAAATATTCTAGAAATGTGTTTTACACATCTGATAAATTTTGGATTAAATTAATTCTAACATTTTTATCGGGATTAGCCTTACCGTCGACTAAAATAATACGCAAAATAGGAAAGCAATCATTATTATCTTTCAAAATGCTATCTGCTCAGAATTTCATTTTTAAAAGAGTGGCGTCAATTTTACTTTATACTTGAAAATAGTGAAATAAGTGGCCAAATAAGTGGGCGATTCCTTATCTGAGCTCCGGAATAGAGATTATGAATGATTTAAAGCGTCTCAATTAATTTATTTGAAGCACGTGACTTATATGAAATTTATGATTTTATCCATAAAATATTTATTCATATTCATTTTTACAAGAAAATTGCATTTAAGAATTCGGTCTTTTATAAAAATTATAATTTTACTAAAATGTTGGCTTTTTGATTAAGCAAATAGTGATCTCTTGCGGTACTCCTGTCGAAGTTCCAGGGAACCCTATGGCTCCGTGGAACCCTAGTTGAAGATCTCTGTATTAAGCTATCCTGTGTAAGAGTCTAATTGATAAAATTTTCTAGTTTTAAACTGAACAAATAATTAAAGTTTGACCCTGAAAAAATTGTATTATAATATTGTCTACTAATAATTTATAAATATCATTCGTATTCCATTGATTAACACTTTCGGGGCTTATGAAGTACTACTTTTATTCGATATGGTATGTGTCGCATATGTCCATAACCTAAGAATAATTTTTCCTAGTTGCATAGTATTACCTTATTCAAGAAGCACCAATGTCATTATCCTTTCATTAACTTTCATAAAATTCAAAAAATATATATCGGAATTCTTTCGAAAAAATGAAGATTTAAAAAAATTTAGAAAATTTTGTAAGAGATAAAAAATAGGTTAAGTAATATTTGCTACATTATGGATGAAAATATATTATTTGAAAATAATTAATGTAAGGAAGTATTTGAAGTTATTGTAATTATTTTTTTTCAAGATATATAATTAAATAAAGGTTTATTTACTGTTTATTGGGTATTGAATCCTTTTTTCATTTTATTTTTAAATTACAATTTTAGGAAAATATCTTTAGTAGATTAGAATTTTTTGTAATATTTAATTAAAATTATTTTCCCCAGCAAAGTTTCAAATCAAAAATTATTTTGAACATTTTTATATTACAGAGGTAAATGAAATGTGATTATACGCTCTGTTATAAAATGATTTACATCTTTATTTAAATGATTGATTGCTTTATTATTATCACGCTGAGAAGCAACGAGAGAGCTAGTTTCATCTTATTTTTATAAGAATCCTGCTTTTTCTTCGTAAACTATTCTTATCATGCATTTTCTTCGTATTCTTCTCTTCGTAAATTAATGAACTATTATTCGTCAAAGCATCTTCATTTAGGAGTTTTCATTCATTCAGACATATACTTAATAAATACAATCAATGATCATAACGAAAAACCGTTGAATTTACCTTCAGTCTTGAATTTCACGTGTTACTCTTGATAACACTTTCTTTATGAAAATTCCAATATAAATGGTTATTAATATTGTTAATTACTAATCTAGTTGACATCTTCATTACCTTTGTATTCATGTCAAATATCAGGAAAATGAGTTTTTTTCTATTCCTTTTTGTAAAGTTTCTCATGGTTAAAAAAGTTTGCATAGTCTTTTTCTTAAAAAAAATGATATTCCCCTCCACTTTTCACTCTTTTTCCATCAATTCTTTTCTGAGAACTTCTGAAATAACGTGAATCAGTCTAGCTTAGTAAATTTTGAAACATTCTTAAATTCTATTCTAGAAGAACAGATGGAATATATTTTCAGAAAGGATGATGAAATAAAGAGTATAAAATTAAAATTAACATAAGAATATGAATGTAACTTGCAAAATATTATCCAAATATCTATTATTTTTCAAAATTTTACTCTTGCAGTTCAGTTTTAGAGTAAAAATGAAGATGCATATTAATTACAGTAAACGAAAGGTGAAGCTTAATAGGATATGAATAATTTATCTACCTGAAAAAATGGATTTTAAAAGGCTAAACAAAAAATGATATTAATTTCTAGAACTATTATAAGTATTACATATTAATATTTAAGTTTTCTTTATTTTATATAGCGTTATGATGATATTTCAGTTAATTAAAAATTGAAATTTAAAACTATTTTCGAAAGAATTATATTCTTAGAAAACTTTACATACTATTTTCATTCTTTTCACACACAAATCAGTTAAAAATAAAAATTATCATGTAAGGTACAGAGAATTGTTGTAAAACTATGCATTATAAAATTGTTTGATGATGTATGATATATTCATGAAATAATTTTTTAAATCTCTAAGATAGTGAAATCCGTTATATAGAGAAATGTCTGCAGTAATTAAATTTTTAAGAAAACTTCATTTCAAAATATTGTTGATATCTAGTATGATGCTTTTCCCACTTATTTTAATCTCTTCACTAGCTACTTTAGTACAGTCGCTATTGTAATGATTTGATATATTTTTAAAAAAAATTTGTAGTCATTTTAACACTAAATTCAACATGGCCTTTAATATTAAATTATCTTTAAAAGTTTGATGTTATAATAAATCCCCCAAATGTTGCATTAAATTTAAACCTTTGAGCTTTGGTGGTATACAGAACTATTGAGGTATTCCATCGCAGCCAAGGATTCACGACATTAAATGTGAACTAGGGCGGGTTAGTCTTGTTGAAAGTAATAATGGTTGTATACTTCAAACTTCTCTAAATTGTTTCAAATTGGTCAAATTTAAGGATTGTGTGGTCGAAAACTTCTTGACATCTTCACGTCATTATTCCTTATCCTTTCTTAACTTATGTCTTTGTTGCTACGTTTTCTAATACAAAGTTGAATTTATTTCTCAAACTCCAAACCAAGCTCCCTTAAAATAAAATTCAATAACTTTGTGCCACAAATATAAAATTTACTTTCATTGAAAAATATTACAAATTAAAAAACCATTAGTATTATTAAAGATTTTTTTAATGAAACATAAAACTAAATTTAATAAATCATGAAGGACCGTAAAATGTACAAATAACTCAATCATAATAATTATGGTATTTGGAAAAATTACATAGGAGTTATCAGCTCATACAGTTCTTTAAAATTTTATGAAATTTTTTGAACATTTTTGGGGTAGGTACGGCAGGTTTCATGTTCGTAGATTTGACTAAACTACATGTTTTCTTTGATTGTTATTGAAATAAAAATCTGTAACAGGACTCTAGAGTAAAAACATTTCTTTATAAGGAATTTTTTTTATCATTATCAAAAAAGAGCCTCTTCTAGGTGCTTAATCCATTGGGGGAGGTTAATAAATTCATTTGGCTACAGATTGTATGGCGTAAATATAGATGTATATCATACTTATAACGCATAATTTCTCTTGTTAACTTACTTTAATTACCAAACGATATTTTATATACTACCAATTATTATCAAACAATATTGAAAAGAATATTTTGTTAATGTTTTTTTGTATAATATTATAAACGAATTTCGGCAAATTAAGGCGACGGATATTATAGTAAAGTGAATCAATACCTTCGAGTTGACTTCGAAGAAGAAAGAAACTGTCTTATTTTTTCAAGGAAGAAATTTACCCTGAAAGAAAATCTGAGTACGTGGCAATAAAATATAGTTGTATATTGGCAAGAGAGCATTTAGCAGTGCTCTATATAAAAGCAACTGTAAAAAGAGAAAAAAAGTTTCGGTGTTGGAAATTAGATTTATTATTTATTTACCGTTAGGCAGAAAATTTTATTTCAGAGACACAATAATTTAAGTTGCCATTTATGAAATTCTTTTTAAAGGTGGAAACAGTGGATAAGAAAATAAAAGAATAGGGAATAGAAGAAAGTTTATTCATTTGCAGAATAAGGACTATGTGAAAAGAATTCTAAAACAACATTTAGTATCGGCGGAATTGAGTAAAGAATAACAATGGTACAAAACGAGTTTTTGAACATGTGTTTCTTTCAAACTTCTCATTTTGCATAACATAATTTTTATACCTTAAATTTTAAGAGCAAAAGGGAACTTTGAGTCAAGTTAAATTTATTCAATAATTAATTTTAATAAATTATTTTATTATCTGATATTTATTAAACTTATCATCTAAAATAAATACGTGTAAAATTAAATTGTTAGCTCAATTAAACATTATATTAATCAATTAAGCTATATGTAATTAAAATTAATGCAAACAATAAATTATGTTATTAAATTGAGTATATTAAACTAAATGTAATTAAAATTTAAGCAAACCATAAAATTTTTAAATTGAATATTAAAAGCTACAGGCAATTAAAATTAAAGTTATTAAAAGACGGATTTGGTGAACATATGGTGACTTGGAGAAAAACTTGACGTAAAACTTAATTCTTGAAAAATAATTAGCTTGAATTAATTAATTTTTATTAATTATAATTAAATTATCTTATTTTCATCTAAAACAATCGTGTATAGAAATTTTCAGCTCAATTAATTGCTTTAAAAAGTGAGAAAAAAGCTTTTAAATATTTGAACCAGACACAATTACAATGTCAGTTAAAGAAAACCTATAGAAAAAATCAGTGATTCCTCCTACGAGGTGGAAATTCGCAAGGATCTATGATAGTAACTAAGACCAAGTGGATAAGTATTTTTACATGTATTTCGATTTCTAAGAAGAATAAAACGTTAGGAAACAGGGAAGGAGAAGTATCACTATACCTATAGGTATCACTATATAAAATGTTTCTCGTTTAACTTATGTACACATGTGAAAAAGAAGTTTTGCTGGAGCTCTGGAAAATGACGAAATAAGAGTAAAACGGTATCGTATGTCATCATCTGGACTTGTAACATGAAATCTTCCATTAACAAAGTAAAAACTGTAACTGTAAAAGCATACGTGATAATGCTTTTAATTCCATTTTAGTTACTATCGTAGATTATAAATAATGTTTAGCGAAGAAAACATAAAATGTTTCATAACCGAGCCGAGTTTCATCATTCCCTACAAGAATTTTATTCTGTATATAGTGCCTACAAAAAGACTTTCTAGTTGTTTCCAACATCATTTTTATCGAAATATCACTCAAGAAATCTCCATTATTCAGAAAATATAGATTTAGAAGTGTTATCAACAAAGCCGCAGAAGAAACATTCGTAAACAAAAACAGTTTCTTATGTCTAACACTCTTTTCTAACATTCGACAGAAGACATGATACATATGAAAAAGTGCGGCAGGGGAAGTTGCATTCTAACAGAGACAGGTATTGGAAAAGCGAAACTTGCACGTCGGAGATCGCTCTTCAATGTTATTTCAATAAAACTCTAAAAAGAGTTGAAAGACAAATTTAAATTTTGCGACTGATTTATTTTATTTCGTTTGAGAACAAAAAAAAGTAAAATGATCTGAAAGAGGATTGGTTGCTTCTTTTCGTACAGTATTTTAATTATTTTTGAAGTATATATATTTACGCCAAAAGTTTTTTATGTATCTATTTACATATTTCACAGTTAATAACACAAATGGGTTCAGAAACAGTATTATCAGGTGCTTTTCTCAAGTTCTATTTGACATATATGGATCTTTTACTTAAATTATTATGTTGTGATCACTTTTAAAACAGTTTTAAATTAAGAGTGAATGAAAATGATTTAGATGCAAAACGTTGCATACAATTAACTGGCCTTCATAAATTAGTAAAAACAGTGTTCGTCCTATATATATATATATATATGACCGACAGCACAGGTGATCAAAATGTTCAAGAATTTTGCCTTTGTATTTTTAAGCAGTCAATGACTCGTGTCGAAGATAACGATATCTTTTCGGCAGTCCAGCCTCATACTGAAAATGATGTTTTACCGTAATGTTTTGGGGTGAAAATGAGCTCCACCTTCTCGCTATATTACTAGCCGATAAGGTTCAGGAATTCGTCCCTGAACATCATATTGGATTACTGCCTAAAACTTCAGGATGAATGTCCCAAACACCAGTCCAAACGAGAGAAGTTATATATAAGTGTGAGAAGAATGCAAACTGCTAGTCCTCTGACGTAGAATCTAACTTGATTAATTCACTTCAAATGCAAGAAAAAGCCATAATAATTTAACACTACTCCTGGGAGGATCCCCTTTGCGGGGATGATTTATTTGTTCCCAATCAAAAATTCACATTTCAACATGTGAACATGTTATGATTGAATTGAACAATGGTTCCCATTTTATAACGTTTTTCTGAATTTCACTTGGTGTGTGTGAGTGTGTGTGTGTGTGACATCAAATTTTCGATCGTTAATTTAACCAACTTCCCATCAAGCTAGAGCTTTGAAATTTTGGGAATCGTTCGTACTCGCCTAACAATGCAATATTTAGACGTTTGCGACAAGTTTTAGCTCATATTTTTTTAAATAATGCAGTTCAGCCCAATCACTTGGTTTAATTTGAATAATTGCCAAACTTGGCGAAATTTTTTTGGCTGAATGTTAAGTCCGCTTCGCGGACCAATTTAGCAACATTTGGCAAAATACCGCCAAATAATTCCTGTCTCCAAGAGTGGTTTGACTAAACTGTATTCCAATCATTTAATTTACCGGATTAATTAATTTTAGTTAGTTTTAACGTTGTTATGTATTTCACTTGGTGTGTGTGTCTGTATGTATGTGTATCAGTGTGTCATCAAATTGTCTATTGTTAATTTAACCAACTTCCCATCAAGCTAGAGCTCTGAAATTTTGGGAACCGTTCTTATTTGCCTAACAATGCAATATTTAGATATTTGCGACCAGTGTTAACTAGTATTTTAATAATTTTTTAATAAACTTTGCCACCATATAAAAACGTTGTTTTTAAAAACGTTGGTTTTTATTTCGAATTATTTTCTGATCATTTCTTCCCTCATAACTGCACCTCCATAAAATGTCATAAATTTTCTAATGGATTTTGTATGGTCACATATTTCTCACATTCAAAAAGCAAAATACGGAATGAATTTCACATCTAATGGACAATTTTATAATCTTAATCATATGCAGTGCAAAATTGGATTGGATCAGCCTTTTACCTTCCAAAGCATTCTGATATTAAACATTGTTTAGTCATTGAATACCAGGTGTGTGGTTGGATGGGGGGAATTATTACTTTCAGGAACTTACTTTCTGAATAACCCAACATAATTATTGAGAATACTCAAATAATGCTTTGTATTAATTCCCTACAAATGTACTTATTGTTATTATATTTATTCGCACATATTAAGTTACGCAAACTATTTAAGATAACAACACAGACAATTCAAATGGGTTCACTTTTATACAACATTCTTCCGAGTCTTCAAACCCAAAACAACATTTTGCGTATGAACTTCGTAAATGGAGATTTGACATGCGCTATGAGACATTTGTTACACATTCTCGCTTAAAAACAGTTCCATTTCACTTGAGATGTATTAGTTCCTTGCTGTGTGTAAAACTACTTGGATATAACAACTTAAGAACTAATACGTGCATTTCTATTTACAATAGTTCATCAATAATTATCTCATTACCTGATAATTTTTTTCCGAAATACTGTATCTGTATTTGTAATTTCTAAAATTAAGTGAAAAGTGCTTAGTTCATATTAGCTATATTTTATCACGGATATTATCTTTACCTGTTTCACGAGAGCTTAATCAATTCTGAATTCTTAAAATTATCTTATCAAATTTAAATCTAATCAAAATTGGCTCATTTAATTGAACATGTTAAATGACACATAAAATTGTACATAAAAAATGTGTGAAAGGAATAAAAATATGGTAGTCAAAATAAAAAGAATTATATGTGAGACTCGTGGTAAAAGGACTGTTGTAAATTTAATGCATTTATGTGACAGCAGAAAACTTTGGGGTACATATAACAACATAGAAATATTACATCATTGAGGATCATAGTTCCCATATTTTATTTCCTATAGTGTAAATAAGACTAAACATGTCAAGTTAAATAATAGGAATAAAAGATAAATCAACATGATATGCTGCAATCTGCCTGATTAAAAAACAAAGTTTTCATTTACAGAAGTCCGATTTCCACTTAATGTAAAGTTACATAATTCATATTTTTGAATAGCAAGCCACAATGGTTGTTGTTATAACAGGAAAACAATCCTATTAAAATAAATTGAATAATATGAGTAATTGACTAACCAAATTTTCTTGTTTACTTTGAATGATTTTTGAGTAATAAGGCAAGAAATACTTATTTTTTGTTATCTTTCAACTTTATACACAGTACTGAAAGATGAAGATTTTAAGTCTTGTGTGAAATCCATTATGAATTTCAGAGATTTTATTCATTATCGTGTAAGATCATATACTCTTTTATAGCTTATAATGGAGCAAGTACTAAATAGAAATCAATACCAATATTTTTTTAAATGTTAACATGTTCATTTTGATGGAAAAAAATCAAAGATAGTATTTTTTCAAAAGAAGTGCTGATAGAAACTGATGTCCATATGTTAAAAAATAACTATTACTTTGTTTTCTATTTGCAGGAACAAAATTTAAATTATTTCAATTTTAATTTCAATAGATCCCGTAAGATTAAAAAAAATTAAATTCGTATAAATTAATGTGCTTAAAAAGTAAAAATTAAATTCGCATAATTTTCTACTTGCATTTCAATATCTCCATCATGGAAGCAACATCAATGGCATTCGGCTTTTAAGAAACCATGAAAAACTTAACGCGCATTTTCGATATAAGATTTTTTTTCGTCAATATAATCCACTCAATTGAAGCATTCCATAAGTACCACAAACATCCAACAAAATATTTGTTATGGTTGTTGTCATTTTCGAATCAGGAATTCTAAGGTATCGAGGCGTCAGTAAGACGTAGAAAAAAACTTCTGCTCCACTTCGCAATTCTTTCTGACCGATCTGTTATGGTCATTCGTCCAGTAACTTTCATCCAGTATTTTCACAAATCACGTGACTTAATCCTAACGTTTTCTTCCGAAAAAGATTTGGTCACGCACCATGTGTTCCAGATATCACTATATTTCGGAAACATGAATCCTCCTGACTAAATAAATCATCGAAATAAATAAATACGAAATGAAGTATCTCAAAATATTCCAGATATATTGAATTTTAGAGCGACTATATATATATATATATATATATATATATATATATATATATATATATATATATATATATATATATATATATATACTATACTTCAGATACTTATAGATATTTTGAACTGAATTACGTAGCATTCCAAAACCTCAAGTATAAATATTTCGTATTTATTTCTTTTTGTTTGGTTTATTTGGGAAAAAAGAAAAAATATTAGAAAAAAAATTATTTTCTACTTGGAAAATAATTCATCTGGAATGAAATGTTGAGAAGGTCTTAACAAAACAAACAAGCAAACTTGGATAACATCTTATCAGTAGGAAAAATGAAGATATTTAACTTTGCATCTAAGATCATTAGCTAGGTATTTCTTATTGGAAGAATGAAATAAGGCAAATGTAATTATCTCACTTAAAATTTCTAGATTATGTATGACTACAGTAAGTATCCCGTATATTTGCTCAGATTGTAATCCGCTCTGATGCTTCCTATTTTGCTTTCTTTTATTATTTTAAAATGTAAAAAAAAATTCTAAATTAGTTATTAGCTACAGTTAAAATAACTTGTCTTAAAATCGCAACTGTTGTAATATATATATATATATATATATATATATTCAATATATTCATCCAAATTTGATAACTATTTAAATTAAAATTTTAAAACCTATTATTTAAAATTTTCCATTTATACATTTATACATTTGTTATATATTTATAAATAAGTATAAATATATATCAAATGCATTACGTTATTTTTTGTTCTAATCATTAATTAATGACTCATTGTGAAATTTTTATTTTTTTCAAATATTTGAGTATTACATATGTCTGACTTATCATAAACAGCAATAATTCATAAATTTATAAAATGCAACATAACTTAAAAATAATTATTATTATGTTTACTTTAATTTATGATTAAAAATGCCGAATATCTTAATTATTTGTGCGATGTATCAATGTTTTAATTTTTTATTTAAATTTAATTAAAATTAAGTTGAAATTTTAAATGCAGATAGCAAAAGTTTTATCTCTTAAATTATTACCTTTTGTAGCAAAACTTGGCTTTTTGTGTACTCTGACATTTTTAGTTTATAACCTAGTAATAAAATCTTAGTTTATCAAATAATTCCTCCTGATTCAAGCACTTATACCTAAAAACAGAATCGTTTTGAATACTTTAACTAAGAGACAGTTTAATCCAAAAGATTGTTTACAAAGTTTCAATCCGATTTACCAATATCTATCAATCTGTCATTATTTTCTATCTCACTTTTTGTCCTTTCATGTCATTATCACTAACTCAACTAACTATATTTCTTATATTTATCTAATTTACCTAATTGCGTTTCATTTTGATTGGTAAAAATTTTAATTCTATGCAATTCAAATTACCGCAAAGTCCCTTACAATAGTAAAGAGAAAATTGCGAATAGCCCAACGTCACGTACTGATGAGTCCAGATTTCATCCCCGGTGAACACTCGACTCAAAACAATGACGACAGCTCGTCACTTTACCAATTGATTTGACAACAAATTTATACCAAATAATAACTAACCTATAAAGTAGTATTAAATTTGTTTTAAAGCCGTTTAATAGATGGTAGGGCACATTGGTAACATTAGGGTGCCTTAGCAACGCCATCTGTTTTCAAAAGCAAGCACTTTTTGAACTACTGTCGCACTTATTACTTTTAAATACATACACTTTCTAAAAAATAATTTTCTGGTGTGTAAATTTTAGTCATATAAAATACCATTCGTAAATAGTGTTCTTGTTCACTGAATAATATGAAGATATTACGTTCTTTAATATATCTACAGCAACTTTTTTCAATTTTATTATGCACTGAATTAATTCAATCTGGCCAACATATATGTGACAAAAACAAGCTCTTAAGAATCAATAAAAGTGCAGAATTCAGGCTTGAGAAACTTTACCTATTTCAAAAATAAAGATTTTAGCTAAATTGTTTCTCGTTTCCGAATAGCGTTATTAATAAATTAACGAAATATTAGATATATTTGTATCTGTTTTCCCTTTTTTTTCTTGTCTCCTTGCTACAATTTAACATTTAATATAATACAGAACAGTTTTTCTCACTCAAATTGTAACTTTATAACATTAAAAAATTCGAAGCACGTGAATTTAAAACAGGAATTTCTTTCTATAAAAGGACAGTTAAATATAATTTTAGCAATAAAATTTTGTTTCAAAAATATATTCAAATATTTCAAGTTAAATTTTTGTTAATATAAAAAAGTAGTCATGAATAGAAGTGAGAAGTATATTCGAGCCATAGCAATCCTCATTTGAACTGAGACATTGAAAACATTTTAGTTAGTTTGAAAAAATATTAGATAATCTATGAAAATCATTTCTTTTGAAGCTTAATTAACAGAATTTTGATTTAAATTGTATCACTTTTAACATTAAATGTTACCAATTGATTTTTCCCATTAATAACCCTTATCTAATTATCAAAATTTAAAATAAACTGAAATTTAGTTTAAAAAAATTCAAAATCTGGAAACTGCTTACCTTTTATTCGATATCACATTCATTCATTTTCTTAGTCTTTGAATTCAGGGAAAATCTAACTAAATTAACTGAAATGATTCTTTAATCTCAGAGAGCAAATGAGTACTTAATCATTCATAGCAACAAAACAGGTCTTCATTATTTTTTTCCTTGATAGTAAGAAAATCATCAAAAAATTCGATGGTTTTTCAAGCTTCGGCTTTTAATTCATTTGCCCGAGTGATTTTGAATGTACAACTCCTTCTTTTAATGCATATAATTAAAATACCCTCAGCTTAGGGTCGATAATTTCTTTTTTGCCATGAGCAGTGGTTAAACCATTTAAGTGATAATATATAATCTGAAGAAATGAGCCGTAGTAAAGAAGAATGTGAGAATGTCATTCGGTGGAACCCTAGATTAAAAAAAATATTATTGAATTAGAATAAATTAATAACTAAGAGATAAAAGACTTTGACTGTAATGATCTCTTACGTAGAAATGCTTAATGATTTTAAATACCATGTCTTCATATAATCTTATTAAAAGCCTTTAAGGTAATTTCAATATATCCCTCAATTTCAATATATATTTATTTAAAATTCTTAGTCTTATTTTATTTAATCAAAAGCTAAAAGAAAATGTAGAAACAGTCGCGAATCTGTTTCAAATTTATTTGATTCTGAGAATAAGTCAAAGGTTCATTATCCTTCTTCGCCTACAGGTTCTGTCTCGAATAAAATTTATTCTCCGCTCCTTTATCAAAGCAATTAAATATGTAAAAAAAACCTACTTCCATTCTTGAAATCAAAAATTCATCCAATAGTTTTCTAACTTGTTTAGCCAACTTCTTAGTGATTCGATGGTGCCTTTCTAGAGTACTATATTATGTACTGAAAAACATGTATAATGCTAGTTAAAGGTTCATGAATATATCTAACAGGTCTTGAGAACAAAGTTATAATGTATCATTATCTACCTTAAATACGGATTGATCTTGCGTAAAATACGTTTAAAACTAGATTTGTTGAAACTTGTAATCGATCATTTTTATTATTAATCAAGGTTTTCAGCGCTTTCTTGAGATAATTTTTCAAGAGGTTGCGATGGTCTTCAATAACCTTAAACTTGCCCTACCCAAAAACATGCCCCTTTAGATATCCCCAACGTGATTTCAACGTGTCTTCAACACCCCTTAAGCTCAATCTATTTAAAAAATTCCCTCTTAGGTATCCTTAACATACTGCGAGAGGTATGGAGTTTCTAATCTCTCCTGTGTTGTAATTTAAAAATGCTGCAGGAGATAAAAGCTGAATTTTGTTATTTTATTGTGTATAAAAATGACCAGAACTATAGCAAACATACATTTTTTTATGTCTATTGCAAAGTTAAATCTAAACAACTAGTGACTATTTCAACAAATATTTCTAAAATACATATATCAGTAAGTACTTTTTTATTGACTTCCCAATAAGTGAATACATATATGTTCATTAATGCATTTAAATTTGAATTATGCATTTAAATTTCTTTGCATTATGCATTTAAATTTGTTTCCTTAATATAGTTTTAAAAAGAAATTATTTCAGAAACTTTCTTCAATGTACTTCGCTTTTTCAGAAACATGTAAATTAAAATATATTAGGAATGCAATAATTTATGGAATGTTTTACTCGCAATGGAAATTGAAGAAAACGTTTCAAAAATATATATTTGATATATATTTGCAAATCAATATAACAGTCAATAAAAATATTTTAATAACAAAGTTTCCTTACTCTAAAATGTACGAAAAAATTATATTAATTTTTTTTTTCTAAATAGCTAAAACAAAATTATATTTTAGTAAAATTATTCATCAGAGAATTTCACACCTTAGTGAAAGCGTGTGATATAAATAAAAAAGTACCGTGATATTTTTTAACATATAACTAACAGCATTTTCATATTTATGGAAAAGTATATACTATTTTAAGAATAACCAATTTTTATTTATATTTTACTTTTATACCACATATTTAATTTATATTTAAAGGAAATGGTAAAAAATATGTGTTGTACTAAAAAAATAGTTGGTAACAAATATTATTATCCGAGGTTTATATACTGTCGACAGTTGGAATGAATCATAATCA
>BMAW01113586.1:0-13890 GCA_019974015.1 Nephila pilipes
GTACTTTAAGTTATTGAAATTATGAATTTATTAATATTACTCGAGAGGAGAGGGAAATACTTCGGAGTAGCGGCGGACTCACATCCATTCTCTTCAGGAGAGAAAAGCGAGAAACTTTTCCCTGTTTGGGAAGTTAAAGAAAGAATTATTCAGATCACATGGTAATACGTGTAGGGACCTTTAGGTATTTTATATGGAGACGATATATCTAGTAGTTAATATCCCCACTGGTTCTAAACATGGGAAGTACCAATCTAAGAAAATTTAGAGATCACGTGATTGCATAAAATAAAAGATTTAGAGGAATAGTATCAGGAAATAAAGATAAACTCCTCACTGTGACAGTTAAAATATAGGATAAATTAAGAAATTAATTAAAATTATATATATATATATATACATAACTGATGTAAAACATCCATATATGAAAGAAAGAAATCATATTTAAAAACAATTAACAAAAAATTTTATAGTCATATATGTTTTTGTATTAGCATGGTACAATACAATACATGAATATATTTAACACAAGAAATTACAAATAAAATTTTATTTTGAAAATATGATGAGGAAATTATTGCTGTGTGCATTGAATTAGAGAATTAAACTTTTATTGTGATACTGATGACAGAAACAACTAGCACTAAAATTGATGAAAGAAGTGCAAGTTCTAATTTGCTATCATTAAATATTAATATGATTTTTTTATCTCATTCCAGCTCATGGATTCCTCGAAATCTCCCAATGAGAGAGGGGGCTGGTTAAAAAAAGCGCTTTCCTTAAAGCATTTTTGGTTAATGTTTATTTCTTTGAAAAGATTCAATGAAATGAGTGTTTGAATTACCTTTTCTAAGTTAAAGGATCTCTCTCAAGCCGGTGCAAACTTCTTAGTAAAACTTTTTTTTAATATTTCTTTCTTGAAAAAGCCGAAGATCGCAACAAAACCCCAGAGAGAAATTTATAACAGCGGTAAAATTACCGAACTCATGAAGTCTATCATATTGTGTGTATTGATTGTATATGAGTATTCTTGCAGCATCATTCGTTGCTTTCTTGCGAGGATAAAGAATGATGGAGCGGCCAGTTCTTTCTTTCTTTAAGTTAAGATTTTCGACCATTGTCCAGTCCCTCCACCCTGGCTCTCCTTTCTTTTTTCTTTATCCACCCACGTATCATTTTCTATCAAACACTTTGAAAAGGATTTCATTGTTTGTCTCCATTCTTGAACACAGGGAGCACAGGAGCGTGAGAAGGGGGAGGGAGGTGAGAAAAAGGAAGAAAAACCGCGAAGCCTAGCTTTTCACATATCTACAGTAACGTGACATGATATCAACCTATTTTCGCCTGCATTTGCTTTATTATTTCTTTTTATTCTTTCTTTCTTTGGGGGGGGGGGCCCAGGGGGGCTCGCTGGTGTGTAGGGTGGTTGTTATTTCATCTCCCCTCTTCTTTTGAGTAATTCAATTTTTCAGCAAAGAATGCGAGAAAAGAAAAGGGGAATGAAGTCGAGTTCATGGACAGAGAGAATGGAATAAAAGAGGATTTTCGGTACGCTGGGGTTCCGAAGAGAGATATGTTGAGGCAGAGGGTGTTGAAGTTAGCCATTGTTAAGTGGAGCTCACCGCAGAGCACAGCCTTTAAAATGGAATTCATCCCCATTGATTCTGACTATCCGTAAGACCACACACACAGAGACTCGAGAATCCATTTTTTTTTTCTTTTCTGTATCATCTTTTTTCATCTAGATTCTTTTATGATGGTATTTGTGTTCAGTTTCAGTAGTATTCACGAAAGCACCCATAGTGTTTTGTTGTAGTGGAAATGATTTTCCGCATTGCGGATTTTCTGTCAGTTAGCGACAAACGTCTCGGAGAATAAAGTTTGGTTTACTTTTTTTGCTGATTAAAATGAATAACTGTAAAGACAGTTATAATAAATTACATTTTTTTTTTTCATTTTAAAATGCTTTGAAGAATTTAATATTGTTAACAATGAATCAGTTATTGTATTAAAACTTTTCGAAAGTGTGCTAATAATTGTTACGTTCGAATGATTATATTATGGAAATGTATAGTGATTAGTGCATGCTTATACGTATTGTATACTATATTTAAGGTAATGATTTACACTAGAATATTTTTTTCTAAAAATCGTAATAATCTCGTTATTAAATTTCCTTTCAAGTCAATATTTTGAATTATTACATTAAATATAGAAGGAAATGCTGTCTAGACATAAAAGATGTCATCATCTTTAATGTATGAAAACGGGAACTTGATTTCCAAAATAATTTTTAATTTACGACTGGCATTCTATCTGAAATAGGACAGTGTAAGAAAGAAAAATGGTTATTTTTAAATATAACTAATTTCATCCTTGCATATGAAATTGTTTTTCTTTGCCATAATACTCGTATATTTGAGCTTATAGATTCAGTTATCTGCTTTACTTATTTTAACTTCATTGAAAATATCACGAATCATGCCGAGCTCTATTTGAGTAGATTTCGAAGCCGATTTTAATGTACGTCTTAATCTTAGGCTTATTCTGATCTTATCTGATCTTAGGCTTAAGGAGACACATAACTTAAATCGCTAAATCTCTGTCTGTCATTAGATCTTAATGAGATCGGGTATGAATAACTTCTAATATATATTTATATCATATATACAAAATATTTTTGAAAAATATGTATATTATTCGAGTTATTAATTTTTCACTATTTTCTTCATACACATTGAAATTTCTCCTTGTGATTTAAAATTTAAATTGTTTTTGTAAAATTTATTCTCATATTTAAATGTAAAATAAATAATTAGAATCTTGGGTTTTTGAAATTATTTATTAATATAGCGAAGGGGGGGGGGATTCTGAGCTTTGAAAACTAATTTTTTTTCCTGAAGACAAACAAATAGTATTTCAGTTGTGGAAATTTTACATAAAATTTATTTTTTACTTTGCAATAAAAAATAGAATTTTGAAATGTTACAGATTTCTAGAAAAATTTGAATCGTGGGGAATATTTTGAATACAAAAAGAATTAATTTCGGAAACAATACGAGTAGCCACTGAAAAGTAGTACATTCTTAAATACTGAAATGACTGAAAAAAATCTGATTTTATTAATATTTGTTATTATTAATAGATACATGTGTAAACGTTTTTTTTTCAATCAAATATTTTAAGTTTGGATGTTTCTGTGCCCAGTGTCTCCTTAATATTTAAAGAACAGGAGTGCTACATTCTAGTAGCAAGTCTAACAACGTCGAATTTCTGCAGAATATTTATAGGTAGAGTTTATCATACTGAAAGAATTCTTAAGATCAATTTAGAAATAATAAACCACAGTTTTATGGTTATACTGCTATGCAATGAATTTTAATTACATTTAACGAAGGAAAATAGGATTGAAGTCATTAACGGTATAACGTTGGGCTATTCACACACGTTCTTCTATTAATTACCTTGGGGACTTTTAATAATTCAACTTTGCCAAAAATAGAACCTTTACCCAACAAAACGAAACGTACATACGCAAATTGCTTTGTTTATTGAAATGTAATGAAGTTTCAACGAAAACGTATAAATAAGTGATGCTGAAATTAGTAGAAAATAACAGCAGGGATGAGAAGTAATATAATTCTACGCAGAATATGCTTGTGTGAAATTCATGAAGTGAACGAATGTGAAAGAATAATCCTCTCATAAGAGGACGCTGAAATGGGTACCTAGTGTCTGGGGGTATAGCCGGGTACCTTGCCCCTGAGGATTATATCAGGAAACCTCAGGAGCTTGCCTTCTTCAAGTAGGTACTAGTATCATGACGCAGAAACACCCTAGTGATATTTTCTTTACCAAGGGGTTTACTGTCTTTGGTAAATACGGGTGACACGACCTCGGGATACTCTATCAGTCCTTCTAGTCAATCAATTTCTACTTTTTTTTTTCAATTCTTTCGCTCGTGTTACAGCTTTTGGGAGTCTTAGTATTTTTCAGTTTAGTTTGGTTTTTATTAACGTTGTACTAGAAGCAACACGAGGGCTACTGGTGACGGACTTCGTAACTTTGAATCTCGGTCAAGTGACGAGGACGACACCTGAGCTGGCACTCCTTCTCCTAACTTCCACACCACGCTCACGGGAGAACTTTGGGCCCCAACAAATTTAACGTGCATCAGCCCAGGCTACACGGCGGGTATTTAGCGGCCATGGCTCGAACCCGCGATTGAACGAAAACCGCCGGCCACGAATCCGAAACCATGAGCACTAGGCTACCGCGGCCCAGCTTTTTGGCGCAGCATGGCCACATTTGGTTATTGCGCCATTAAAATACTATCACTCCCTCGTTTTTCTTTATAATTTTTTCTCACGTCTAGATCACAGCTTTACCTTGTTTGGCTCAGCATGATCATGTCTGTCTTTTATGCTATTGAAATACAATCATTCAGAGTGTGCTTGTTTAAAAAGTGATTCGATACTGCAAGAATAAATCTACGACTCTCCCTAGATAAAGCTGAAGATACTTCGGTTTATACTTAATCTAGGACCCGAATATCCGAGTAAGCTTGATGTTACATATTTTAGTAAGACTTATTAGTAAACGCATTGAAAGACCGTGAATCTGTGGAGCACGTTTCCTTTAAATAACAAAAATAAATAAGTCCTTTGATGAATACTCCGTCGCCAATAGCCCTCGTGTTGCTTCTAGTGCAACGTTAGTAAAACGAAACAAACAACATTTGAAAAATACCATAACTATTTTATTTTAGTAAAATATATCTGCTCTTAGACTTTAAGTCATAATTTAGTATGATGGATGAAAGTAGAAACAAGGAGACACCACAACAGTGGTTTTAAAATAATAACAATACACTATAAAAATTTTCAAATTGGAACAATGACTTAAAATAACAAATTAAAGTACCAATCTTGTTTATATAGTTATTAAACATTAAAATTAGATGCCACTAGTAAATATTTTGGGAGTTTTTCAAAAATTTCCGACACTTCCGATTCATAAATCCTAAACAAATTTATCAGCCTTTAAAATCTTATTTTCAAGTATATAACTAATAAATCATTTTCAAACAATTCTACAATTTATAGATAAATTGGAATATATTGAGCTAAAAATTTTCTTCCTGCACTTTATAGGCATTGATATGCTATGTAAAAACGCAGATATGAAGGAAATATGAATTATTTTCTCTATTTTTTTTCCTCGACTTCCCAATAATCCACACTAAAGAGGATACATTATTCATTTTTTGTAAGTATTTTCCATAATGAGTCGAAACTGTTGTTAGAACAGACTAACTGGGTGTAACAAAACACTTTTGTTCAGATAGAGTGTGTAGTAAAATATCTTTATTTTTTCTTTTCAAACAATGAAAAGATTTCGGTACTTTTCAGTGTGAAGAACCTCATCTAATTTTCTTTCCTTGTGTCACAAATCTGTCGAATGATTAAAAAGAGTTTTTCCCCACCCTGAACAATTTGAAGGGTCTAAAAGGGAAAATATGCAGCCGATTTCTTTTATCGTGGGGTTGGGGTTTTTTAACCACTCTTTTTTTTTTCCCTCGTGTTTTTTCTTCTCAGCCTCACATCTGGAACAAAGAACCGTGGTTTTAATTCTTTAATTTCATCATTAAATGCTTTTATAAGTATTCAAGTATTTTTCCTGTTGTAATTATGTTAAGATTCACATTCATTCCCCTTAATTGTTATCATAGCAATGAATTATTTATAAATGGTGCTGCTTTTTACATAAGCTGTCTATCAAGATGATTTTTTTTAATGCATTACTGTTTTAAAGGCCCAGAAAAGCTAATGCCGGCATTAAATAAGTAATAAAAAATAGAAAGCGACATAAAATATGCCTTTTTAATAAATTATCACATGTACTATATACATACATATATATATATATATATATATATATATATATATATATATATATATATATATATATATATATATATTATGTGCGTATATGTGTATATATATGCTAAAAAGTGAAAGAAATCTTATGCTATGTATAGTTTTTACCAATCCATACATCTTGATGATAAAATTACTTATTTCATAGCTCAACATATAAGATGTATTTAAAAAAAAATTTAATTTCTTACATTTTTTTCAATTTCCGTATAGTTCAAATTTGGCGGATTTTTCACATTTTACTTGTATGATCTGTTCAGCTTTTATCGTAGTTTAAGTTTTTATTTTATAAACTTTTTATTAATATTTTATAATTATTTTATTCGTTGATTATAAAATTTATCTTGTTTATATCACTTTTCTTGTTTATTTTACTTAAACCTTTTTTGCCTTAGATACTTTGAATATTTTGTTTATATTATCATTTTTATATTATTTCTTCTGTATGGAGAGTTTTAGAACTGTAAAACTAGTTTAACCCAACTTAGAAGCTATCTTAAACTAATTGCAGATTTTAAAGTGTTATAATTAATTTTCCTTTTTGGGTTTTTTCCCTTTCTATTTATCTTTTCTTTTTCGCAATTTCTAGTATGCACATATTCTTTAAATTTACATTTCTTGCCTTCATTTATAGGTATTGTATTAATTTTAGTTAATTTGCATTTTGCTTAACTTTTTATAAGTTTTGCAATGTTTTACTTTTTCATTTGTGTACATTAAATTAGGCATAGAAAAATAAATTAGAACGTTTCCTTTTTACTTTTTAATTTTTTGTTCTATACTCTAAAAAGTTTTAAGTATTGTTTCTATCTGTGACTATTAATTACATCTAATTTTTTTTAATGCTTGCTTCTTTTCTAATTTTAATTAATTTATGTTTAGACCACTTCCTTATTTATTTCAATTTACTATTTTCATTACAGATATGTAGCAAGACATCCTGAAAATTCAGAGACTTTTAATGTTAAATGTATTGTTTTTTCTTAACACGTTTATCTTAAAGACAAAATTGCGCATTCGACGTCTCGATGAATAAAATTTTTCATTAAAAAAATTAATTTCTTTGAAACACATATACATACGATGGGGCATCACAGAATTTTAGTTATTGCCAAGATATCTCAAAAAAAATTATTTTGCTTATTAATTGATCCTTATGTACATAAGATTGAAATTATAGCTATTAAGGTTAATTTGTTTGATTTCAGGTAGCCATAAATTGAAGCAACCCGCGTTATCGTAACGTCTTAATTATTACCCGGCGTATCGTAAAGTTTTAATTACTATCCGGTGCATCGTAAAGTCTTAAATTATTACTAAAAATAATCGAGATAGAAACTTAATTTTTATTCATTATTCTTAAGACTGCATTGTCTCCATCCAAAGTTATACATTTCTCCTGCGTTTTTTGACCTTGTGAAGGCCGTCATTGCGGAACTCAACGGTTTGATTACTACCGTCTTCATCCTGAGGGTTACTTCGATCAATAGCTTCCTGAAACTAAACAGAAAAAACATTAATAAGTGTAATTTGCAACATTATGTACATAAGGAGCAATTAATTTGCAGAATAAATTTTATCCAGGTGCCTGTTATTTCTCAGTAATAATTAAAGCTTTATAATATTCTCCCTTGTACACACTCACATATATGTATGAGTGTATTATGGTATGAAAATTATTACATCAGGGCTTTCAATACTATATATATACCAGTATGGTCTTAATGTTTTACATTTTAATAAAAATATATATATTTCAAATTTTTAAATAAAATCATAATAAATTATATTTTTATGAAAATTGTGTTTTTAAAATATGTGTTTATTGTTTCTAATAAAGTTAATAATAAAAGAAAAATAGAAAGGGGGAAGAGATAGAAAAAGAAAATGTATGCACATGCTTTTTATTAAAGAAAAAAATAAGTACTTTTAGCAATAAATTTGAATATGTATGTGTGTGTGAGTTCAATATATTAAAAGTATTGAATAAATACTTTTTACTTGATTGATACTAAGATATTATAACCTTAAGGAATCTTACTTATATAACGTTAAGGGTATTTTGCAGCTCGGATGTGATTAAGAAAGTATAGAATAAGACAGATAGTATAGAATATTTTTTTGTTTTTGTGCGTGTATGTGTGCAGTAAGCTTTATGTAACGTACTGTAATCCGTGTTATTGTGTTGTTCCTTCTGAGTTCCATGTTACCATGTGAATATTAATAAAAAAATAACTTTGAAACCTGCTCAAGGTAAACAATTTGAATTTGTCTTATCATTTAATACCTAATTAAATGAACAAAAAAATATAGGAATTGTAATATGTTGAAGATCCACCAAGCCAAAAAATAGGGAGAGCAGTTAATTTAAATACACCTTTATTTAAGGACTCCACGTGCCAATCACACATAAACAAATATTTATATTATTTACAACTACACAAGGCTTCCACATAGCCCATATTACAATTTAACCCGCTTTTGCGGTCAGGAGAAATAACCCGCTTTACGCGGTCAAGAGAAATAACCCGCCTTACGCGGTCAAGATCCAAGAGCATTCTGTCAATATTATCTATGAACCCGTGCTCTCTGACCCACACGAGACAAAGCACCCCCTGGCGGGATCCGAGTAATTTATTTCCAACATAATATGGTGCCGAAACCCGGGACATAACATACATTTATGTTAGTTATATCAATGATAATGTTTAGTCTAATAGAAATTATTTAGAATAAGAAGGCGAGTGTAGCAGTGTTTGGTTGCACTTCCTTTGCGTATTGCAATTCCCATTTATTAATATGCTTCAAATTGTTTGGTTTTGATTTATCGCGCATATTTTTAACATAAAAAGATTTAGAATTCAGACGCAGCTTTGAAAATTATAGCTCTTTAAATTAATGAAACAGCGTTCAACAATTAGAGGTTTGTTAACAAGACCGTTAAATAAAATAAGCGAGTAGTTAGAAGCACATAATGAGACTACGTGGAACGAGAGTCTAAAACAGTTATGTGAGAAATCAGAACAATTATATGATTAAGATTTAAGGATCGAGAATTATATTGATGATTTAGATCAACTACGATCCCAGAAATGATTTTAAATCAGGAAATACGAAAAAAAAATCGTTGCAGCTAAATCAATCAAAAATTTATACTTGAAAATAAGGTTTCTATCGAAAACTTGAGAAATCTTGATTGTTGTGCCAGTAGTATCAAATATTAAGAATGAAAAGAATGTTAGACTTAAGAAATTAATAATGGAACGAGGGTTCAGTTCATAAAAATATGAATTCAACTAAATCGGACAAATTTATATTTGAAAGATGTAGTGAGAATTTTTCTATTCAAGGGTGAAGTATTTCTGAAAGCAATTGCGATGTACGCGCCCCCGGGATACACTAGCGATCCTTCTCTATTTTCGGACCTCCTTCTTGTCAACCAATTTTTATCTTTTTTTCAATTCTTTCATAATGTTTAGATCATAGCTGTTTGGCGCAGTAAACCACATTTAGCTATTGCGCCATTTAAATACTATCAATGACTCGTTTGTCTTCAATTTTTCTCATGTCTAGATCACAGCTTTACCTTGTTTGGCGAACCATAGCCACATTTGACTCTTGCCGCCATTAAACTCGACCATCCCTCACTATTTTTTACAGGATTTTATTTTTCAAGTATCTCTTTCTTGCCTTTTCATTTACCTTTAAATTTGTATTTTTTTTTTCTTTATTTTTTGAAAAAGTTCAAATAGTTAAATAGTTAATAATATTTTTAGGTTTATATGTTTCTTCTCTATCAAAATTTATTATAACTACTTAGAATTAATTAATATACATAAACAACACACAAAAGTAAATTTCATAAACATAAAACACTTTAAGAATATGCAAAACTGAATCAAAACAATTACATGAAAAAATTTTAATACTTAAAGAACTAACTAAAAATCAAATAAAAATTTACTTACATAGTCAAACAATCTGAAATTTAGAACCCAAAAATTCAAAATAAACTATTACAGAGCCAAGCAAATTTAAAACAAAGTGATAGGAAAGCAAAATTTATAAAAGGGAAAAAATGTAATTAAAACTGTTCTATAATTTGGAATGAAATAATGTGTGTTTATACTTGTAATTACTTATCAAACCATCACAAATCAGTGAATTACACTATAAAAAGATGATAATAAACCAAAATTCAGAAATTCAACCGTAGAAAAAAAAAAAGAGGGTAAACATAGTAAACATATTCAATAACATTACAAAAACTTTAAATAAACTAATCTAAAATATTGTAATACCAATTTAAAATATTAATTAAAAAGAGTAATATTAATTAAACCACAAAAAATATAATCAGAGGTAAGTAAACTAAAACATAATATAAAATACTCGTCAATGATACGTCAACATAAATAAAAAAATGATGAAACTTTTTAAATAAAACAGAATCACTAGCAGAAAGAAATTTATTACAAATCCAAAAAAAGAACAAATTATGTTATAAAATAAAACAAACAATACTATTATTAAGCATTTACAAACATAGAAAGCACAGAACAATTTTATACCAACAACGTACCTTCTTTATTCCATAAATGAATTCGAAGCCCAAGTAAAAACTGATTGAATGATTTAATTGAAGCCAATGATTGATTTAAAGAAACCAAAAAAAAATTACTTACTTAAAATTACAAAACGAAAAAAAATCATGGAAAAAATATTGAAAAAAAAAATAATACAAAAAATATTGAAAAAAAAAAACCCAATATTTAACATATTTTAAAAATTAACTTATAAATAATTTCTTTAAAAATAATGAAGGAAAAAGGAAAAATAGAACTCTCAATATGTGTGTGTGTGTGTGTGTGTGTGGTAGTAGTATTATTGTGTGTGTGTGTGTGTGTGTGTGTGTGTGTGTGTGTGTGTGTGTGTGTTGTTGTTGTGTGTGTGTGTGTGTGTGTGTGTGTGTGTGTGTGTGTGTGTTCGTGTGTGTGTTCGAATTTTCTCAAGGTGTGATGTGGAAGTTTGAAGACGGAGGTATCGTCTTCGACACTTGATCGGAGTTCAAAATTACGAGGTCCGTAGCCAATACATTGTGGCTTTATTTACTTTTAATTTCGAAATTGTGTAATATCTTATGTTCTTTTGACAATAAACGCAGAGCGCAGGGGTGATTGTCTCCCGAGGGAGGGGCAGTTTGTAGCTCTAATTTACAATAATAACCTTTGGGTGAGCTTGGTCCTCTTGGCATTCTGCCAATGAGTTAATTTAAATGTGAAGTTAATAAAACCAAGGAAGCCACCAATAAAACTAATAATGTACAAAAAGAAGTACATAAGAAAGATGCCTATAAGCTAATAATAAATTACCTAACTACGAGGTGTGGCTATTAAATCACGAGACTGTCGCTGTAAAACATTTTATTTTGATTTCATACATATTTACGTATTATTAACTTCAATACACACTCCTCCTCTTTCCCTACAATTCTCCATGTGACTCCTCCATTGTTCGAAACAGTTCTGGAAGTCTTCTTCTGTCAGCTGCTTTAGGATGCGTGCCACTTTCTCTTTCATAGCTTCAATGACTCAAATCTTATTCCATTTAATACATATTTCACCTTAGGAAACAGACAGAAGTTGCATGGTGCGAGATCCGGCGAATAAGGCGGGTGGTCTAACACTGGGATGCTGTACTTGGCTTGAAACCTCTCGACAGATAATGCGAAATGAGCTGGCGCATTGAGAACCCATGACTTGTCCTTTCACAATTCGGGTTGCTTTTTCCTTATTTTTTCAAGGAGTTCAGCAAGAATGGGAATGTCATTTTGAGTTTGTTCTTCGGGAACCCAGTGAAGGTACACAATCCCTAGAATATAGAGAAAAAAAATTAATCATTGCTTTGAATCTTGATTTGCTCATTCGAGCCTTTTTGACTGTTGGTGAAAATGGGTTCTTAGAGTACATGGATTGGCGCTTCCTTTCAGGATCGTAAGTAAAAAAATACGATTCCTCACACGTTATTATCCTTTACAATAAGTTTGGGTTATTTACAATTGTAGTCAAAGTGTCAGTACAAACTTTTTTGAGAGCTTCTTGTTGTTTAAACGTGAGAATTTTAGGCACCGTTTTGGCACTCTGCTTTCGCATGCTAAATTGTTGTGTAAAATTAACCGTACAAATTCTTTTTCAGTTCCTACAGTTTCAGCGATCGCACGAATACTTAACCGACGGTCAAATTGAGCCAGATAATCGATTTTTTTCGATATTATCATCAGTTTTTGACGTGATAGGGCGACCCGGGCGTGAATAATTTTCAACGTTTTCTCGATCATCTTGAAAATGTTTAAAGCACTCAAAAACACTTACACGAATTAATATTCATTGTCATACACTTCTTTCTATAAATTATAAGTTTCACTAGCGGTTTTTCAAGTTTCATGTGAAATTTCATAACATTTCGTTGCTCTATATTGTTACACTTATCATTTTTCCTGCGAAACTAAAACATAACACTAATGGAACGAAGGCTACGGCTATACGGATTTTCTTACAGAAACAAGAGGCTTTGTAATGGAAAGAGAAGGTTTCATGTTAAACAGCTATCGGTTACTGACGTTTGGTACATATGTACTTATTATGTTGCAGTGTAAGCCTCCTTATTTAATGTCCACACCTAGTGTAACAATTGTAATAACTAGATTATATTTAAATTATATAACTAACAATTAGCAATTTAAAAATATTCAAATATTCCACAGGTCTTAAAAACAGAAGCATTATAAAAATTTAAAATGTAGAACTGAAGAAAAAAGGCAATAAAATCAAAATCTGAGTTATAGTAATAGATATATATATAATTTAATTGAATAACATATTTTTTTTTTAAAAAAAAGCAAACCCAAACGCAAAACAGGATGTTATTTTAAAAGTTTGCATTATAACCAAATGCAAAAATCACAACTGAACCATTAAGAAATAAAATATAAAACAAACCAAAAATAGGCGGATAAAAATTACAAACTGAAAAGGGAATGAAAATAACAGGTCAATTGAAAAGTCCCCGGCCTACCATAGTAAAACACATTTTTTTGGCAAAATTAGTTTTTTTTATTCAACATAATTCCTTTCAAGGGTGATACACTGAGTATAGCGACCCTCCAACTTTCCAATACCATGTTTGTTGTACAATTTGTCCTTTGCTTCAAAATAGGCCTCAGTTTCGGCGATCACCTCCTCATTCGACGAAAATTTCTTCCCAGCGAGCATTCTTTTGAGATCTGAGAACAGGAAATAGTTCCTGGGGGCCAGATCTGGAGAATACGGTGGATGAGGAAACAATTCGAAGCCCAATTCATGGATTTTTGCCATCGTTTTCACTGACTTGTGACGCGGTGCATTGTTTTTGTGAAGCAGCACTTTCTTTTTCTTCAAATGCTGCCGTTTTTCGGCGATTTCGTCCTTCAAACGGTCCAATAACGCTATGTGATAGTCGCTGCTGATGGGCCTTCCTTTTTCAAGGTAGTCAATGAAAATTATTCCATGCGCATCCCAAAATACAGACGCCATAACCTTGCCAGCCGACTGTTGCGTTTTCCCACGCTTTGGAGCGGGTTCATCGTTTGCAGTCCACTCGGATGACTGTGGATTGGACTTCGGAGTGAAATGATGGAGCCATGTATTATCCATTGTCACATATCGACGCAAAAACTCGGGTTTATTACGCTTGATCATCTTCAAATACTGCTCCGGATCATCAACTCGTCGTTGTTTTTGGTCAAAAGTTTTTGGTCGCGCGGCACCCACTTTGACCAGAGCTTTCTCATACCCAAATATTCGTGAATGATATGATGTACACGTTCAGTTGATATCTTTAGAGTGTATGCTATTTCATTCAATGTCAATTTATGGTCATTCAAAATCATTTTGTGGATTTTTTTAATGTTTTC
>BMAW01113589.1:0-47763 GCA_019974015.1 Nephila pilipes
TTAGTAGATAGTAGTGTGTATTTAAAACTCCTGAGTAACAGACTTTCTGATACGACGGGCTGTTATTGTCATATATTCGCAGGTCACTTTACAATTCCAGTGCTACGAACGGTTTCAGATTTCTGAAATTATTGCAAAAGAGTTCACACTATTTGTTTTCAAATATTCTCACAGCTTGCAGCTTCCATCAATGTCTGCGCTGCTTCTTAACAGCTGATAATTTCCTATTTCACTAATTCTCCCAAAATATTTTTCAGAGCCTTAAATACTGAAATAAAATCTGTATTGCCAGAATTCACTTAGAAATTAACTTTGCGCAAAGTGCTTGATTCACCTTCGAACGCTTTGATTTATCAGCAAATGAAGAACCGTTTGATTACTTTTGATTGGATAATGTTAATTGGGCGTGTACTTCACACAATTGCTTTAAACATAGATGACTATCTACATCGTATCATTGAGTATTTCGTGCAATATTATTGTTTTTAATTATATTTGTTGATACTTTAGGACATGAGTTTTTTTCTTAGAATTCAGAAATTTAAAATATACAATATATATTAGAAATATAATACTGTTTAAAAATTAGTGATTTAAATTACATTTTTCAAGACGGTATTTTCGTCCTTTATATCAACTTTCTTTTTCTTATTAATTTGTATGCATAAAGTTGAATCTCTTCAAATCTTTTCAATATGCTAACGTTTTTACTTTGCAAAAATGTAAATATGATTATCAATTAAATATTTTAAAACAGTATTTCATTTAAAATATGTTTGTTACATAAGGTACTATTAATTACTATTACTACGTAAAAATCATTTTCACTTTTTAACCTATTGTAATCCATATATATATATATATATATATATATATATATATATATATATATATACAGTTTCTGTAGGAGAATTCGATTTGTAAATCAAATCATCTTCCAACGGAAGAATTTTAGTATAGAATCATATTTGAAATTAATAAGAAGAGTAATTTCTTTATGTGTTGTCATGCGTAAAAGGGTGCAAATTTCATGCCTTATTACTGTCTTAATAAATTATGAAAGTATAGAAATAACATAACCTATTTTTGACTTTGTTAATATAGAATGTTATTACTGCACACATTCTAAGAGCAGCAACTTTGTTGCGTTCGGAAAACCATGCGATTGTGAAGATGGATATTCCGACAGAAACGGGAAATGCACCGATTACCAAATCCAAAATTACCGATGACCAAATGTAAAATTTAATTTTTTTACTCACAATATAAATATTCCTTTCTTGTGTACAAAATTTTGATCAGCTATATTCGAAAGAAGATCTTGGAAAGAAAAGGAACGTCATAATGCTTGCGTTCACATTTTCATGTTGTCTCAAGTATGGCATCTGATGTGGTACCTCCCTTTCCAAACTTCCACACCATGGCAATTAAATGATTTAGAGCCTCAGCAGATTTAATGTTCATCAGCTTTGCCAGACGGTGTATCTTTAGCTGCCTCAGGAATAAAACAGATGACTCAGATGAAAAAATACCAGCCGCGACTTCAAGACCATGATCAGGAATCAATCACGGTCACAGTTGGTCAAAAGAAGAAAAATATCAACAATATACTTTTGCATATATTTTCGTAAAATGAATGTTAAACTTATTTCAACATATTTTTTTAAAATTTATTGATTGCCAGAATATGCATATTTAAATTTAAGTAATAAGGATGCTATCGTATTCAAATGTTTTTGAGTAGTAAATAAGTTATTATATTGTTACATACGGTGTAGGCTTATTTATTCACTAAATCGGAATGGAATATAAGACAATGTGTTATCTGTCCAATATTCGGAGAAGTACTACTTCAATTATTTTAAAATTAAAAGTGAGTTTTGTGTGTTCTTATAACCAGAATTTCTCTACGAAGTACTTTCCATAATCTCATAAATACATTTGATTCACTGAATTATTTATTCAGTTTCTATGTGATTCTTTCATGCTGAATTTTTTCTAAATCGCACTAATAAAAATTTGAATTATTATTTTCCCTGGAATTTTTTCCTTGTTTTTATTTATTTATTTTTTTGTCAAGAGTGTTGTTGAAGCAAGTATGCTTTTAAGCAGCGAAAATATCTGTATTTTCATTTATCCCATGCAATAAGACTAACGCATAATAATGCATTCTATGAAATTAAAATTTGTTTATAATAAATAGACGATTTTTAAATGAATAAAAAAATTTACTTTTGCCATCGTTTCGAATATTACTATTTTTCAGAATGTAACTGTGGAGAAAACTCATTCGCTTGTTTCCTCTATCGAAATGGAATGAAACAATGTTACTGCAATTATGGTTTTGCTCAGAGAAATGGTATTTGCATGGGTAAGTTATTTTGTCTTTAAAAAAAACCTCTACTCAATTAAACTTATATAAAGTTCTCCAAAATATATGTTATCGAGTCGTATTGAGAAACAGTACATTCCTTTTTTTAAGAAATTAAAATGAGAGACATTGTTTTGCTCATAATCATTGAAAATGGAGCCATGCGAGTCGGTTCATGTGTTTGAGTCCTAATTTTACCAAATATAATCATGCAGAACAATAAGGACTACTTCATATTAAATCCATCTTGGTCTTATATTTTGCTTGGGGGGGTGGGGTTGTAACGTTACTATTTCATATGTCGTCCACGTCATTTGACTTCAATTTAAATTTATAACATCTGTTGTAAATAATCCAGCGTGCAGATAAAAAGTGTTTTTAATTTAAAAGAATTAAGTTTGATCTTTTTTAAAACTTTTACCTCATTTAATTCTTTGATCAAATGTTCTTTCAGTCTTTCACTTTATTACAAATTATTGCAACGAATGAATTAATATAACAGTAGTGTAACAGAAAAATGTATTATTGCTATTCCTGTAATCGCCATATCAAACATATAAATACCTTTGAAATACATAAAGAGTTTGATTGGTATAAATTTAATAGTACCAAACAGTTTTTTAACTGACTATGATCAGTCACTATATTCCCAAACACCTCCTAGAGAATCTATCATACTGTTGTATCAAAGGATGGCTACGATAGAATTCTGTTAAGTAAGAAGAGACATGAAATACAAGAATTTTGATCAGATTTACAAATGAAATAAAATCGCTTGACACAAATAAAAAAAATGAGAATAAATGCCAGAAGCTTAATATAAAGGGAACAACATATTAAAATATCGAACGTTCCCCCACGCCTGATAAGATTAATTCTTAATAGCAATGTAGGGTAATTAATTTAACAGCTGGACGTCTTATAATAACATACGCATTTTTTAAAGATACAACTTTAATAAGTCCAACTATACCATGAAATGTTCTTTTATATATCATGGACGAAATCTTATACAACTAAAATCTATACCCAGAAAAATTATTACAAGGAAACATCTAAATTGAGTAAATAATTGAAATTTAATTCTTAACATAGTCTTGAGTTCCTCCCGTTTTAACTAGTTCATTGTAGGGACACCTAAAATGTCTTGATCGGAATTTAGTTTATTCAGCATAATTGTTCGCTGGCTGAAAATGCTCTTAAATTCATTTGTCATCCACGGATAGTTTAAAAATTTCTTCTTCTTCCCTACTGAAGAAGAGATATGGTTATTATCTCAATGAGCTTGAAAGTTTTGTGCAACGTTCAAATGATATGAACAATCAGTGAGCAATAGAATATTTTATTTCAAAATTTTCAGAATCTATAAGCATTTCACCGGGGAACCCCATCCCGAATAGCTGTTAGAAAGGTGCTTTAATGGCATTCTCAAAATGTGTCACAACACCTATTGTACCATTTGAATAGTTTTTGGATGAATCGAGTTCGTCGTCTAGGAATCTCATGCATATGTCTTGACTTCCAGATTTCTGCAATCCGTTATCATCAAAAGTTCAATAACACACTTAAGGTAAAATTAGTCAACGTTTATAGCAGACAAGGACATCCCTTTATTGACATATCATTAGAATTGCTAGATTATAGTAGTGAACGATTCTACAAATCAGTGTAATTAGTCTTATTCGCATTATCCATTCTATGTTACAGCGATGTGCTTCGGAGATGAAGATTGCACAAATGGTACCGTCTGCACAAGACTGGAAAAGAACAGGCACTTCTGCGAGTGTCCTCCAAACTTCAGGGGGAAGATGTGCGAAATTAACATGTTGTGTGAAAATTTGTTCATTACTTGCGAAGCTATGGGTGCTGCGTGCGTAGTGAAAGATTCAGAAGCGTTCTGCGAGTGTCCTCCGGGGAAAAAAGTCGATTTGCAATCAGGATTATGTAAAGGTAAGACAATGTGAATGCTGTCATGCTTTAATACGTCGCATCGACATTCCATTTATGATTTGAAGCTAAATCCTTATTCATAACGATTAAAGTATTTTGAGTACACTATTGTAAGCAATAGCTATAAAAATACGTTTTTAAATTACAGACTATTAAATAATGGCGATTTAACTCAAGCAGCACAAAAAGATACATTAGAATACTGCCATGCTTCAATATATTGCTTCTTGTACCAGTATTACTTGAAACTAAAACCTTACCTATCGCAAATAAAGTATTTTGAGAGTAAAGACTATCTTGAAATATCTATTTGATTATTTATTAAATATATATATTGAGTTTAAAATTATACAAAAAAGAAGTTTCGAAGAAATATAAATAAGTTATTAATTGTTAAATATTGCCAATATAACTTACACAACACAAGCCAAACTATTAAAATTTCATTAGACTCCTTTACATAAGACAGGGAACTTCATTAGCATTGCATTTAAGATCCCTTTGAGGTTCTATTTATAACCTATTACTAATTCCAAAAGTGATCTTGTTTCCTTCTTTCTTTTGCTTTGATATACCATCTTCCACACAGAAGATAGCATATCAAATATTTTTAAACTTTTAAATGGCAATGGTTTTACTCTCGATATATATATGTAGTTATATATATATATATATATATATATATATATATATATATATATATATATATGTGTGTGTGTGTTACAGTAAATGTGAATAATCCGGTAATTATGTAAAATTATCGACGATCATAATCAACACTAAATTTGATAAATGTGATACATTATTGAATATTTATCACATTTACCGGTAAGTTTATAAAACTCCTAATTTCCAATGGGGAATACAATAAATTTAGATAATTTTGTATAGTAACAATATCTTAATTCGATATCTTAGTAACCTTTTTCTACTTTTCTTGAAGTTCTTTTAACATTCTATTTTTACCACCATGGCCAGATGATAAATGGGCTTTATGAATTATAATAAGAAGTTCTTCAAAGTAGACCTAAAATCTTACATTAGAGCTATCGTTACTTATGGGAAAGATAATTTTTTTAATATTGTCTACTCTCAATACACCATATCTTTTTAGTCTTTCATAATCTTCGGTTTCTTCTCGCTACTTTTGTTTTTACTATTATTCACTTTTATTAACAAATTGTCATATCTTTCTTTCATCAGAAAACACTGTTCGCTTTCTTAGTGTCCAAAACATTTAATAACTTGGAATTAAAATGCTCTCGCATACCGTCCATTATTCAATATTTTATTTGAAAAAACGTCTATCCAGCACAAAATTGAAAATAATACTGAAACCACGAGCACCTGACATCATGCATCACGTACGTCTGACATCATTAATTTTGTAAAATTTATGGACTTTTATTACATTCCCCATTTCGAGTTGTGGATTTTATAAACTAACCAGTAAATGTGATAAATATTCAATAATTTATCACATTTACCAAGTTTAGTGGCGATTATGAATAATCACCGATAATGATACATAATCACCAGTTCATTACATTTATCGTAACATATACATATATATTTTTCTTATTTTTCTAAACCTTATTTGTTGTTACCATTTAAATATATTTAATTAGATTTAATTAAAATATTTTATCACGTGCTTGGTACTATACATTCCAAGAGGATTCAGTCCCAGGAATTTATACAAGTAACCATACGGAAGATTTCTTAGAAAGGCATTAGAAGCTTTCAATATGTAGTGGCGACTCAGTTCTTATACTTATAAAATATGTAACTTTTGAACTGTCAAGCTGTAGACCTTATATACATAATTTCTATTCGCAATGGATCTCTGAAGAAAAATAGTATAATCGCCATCATGTGTATTTCTCCACTAACTTTCAGGTACTTATCGGTAATACACGGTCAGTTTTTTGGAGACGTTATTCAGCGCCAAAGAATGTTTATATGCGTAATTTTAGTGTCTTCGGACTTCTCTTTCATCTAAATTAAAAGAGTAAATTAAAAAAAAAAGTGTTGAAAAATAATTTTATTCTACTTTTTAATAAATTAAATACTTAAGTCATTGTAACAAAAACACCAGATCAAATTCGAATTATTTAAGATATGTGAAAAAAAATGTGGAGAAATTTCAAAGTACGTATTACCCAATTTCTTTCCTTTTTTTCCATGGAGTCTTAGGAGAGGGGGTGGGGATGCCAACTCAGGTGTCGTCCTCGTCATTTGACCGAGGTTCAAAATTACGAGGTCCGTCGCCAATAGCCCTAGTATTGCTTCTAGTGCGAAGTTAGTAAAACCAAACCAATCCATTCAGTCTTTTGAAAATTTAATTTCGGATCAAAATATATTAAAAGATAAATTAAAGGTAACGAAATCATATCTATATTTTACTATGTGAAACTATGTTATTGAATATAATGTTTAATCATTATTTAAAGTAATTTCATAACCTAATTTTAAAAGCATTGGTGTTATCTTAAAAATGTATGGTTATAGGGAGCGTAGAAACAGTGAACATTTAGCTAAAGAATTCTTATCGAAGTATGTAGAACATTAAGACATCAGCAGAAGCTTTGAAAAATGTATATGTACAGAATCATAACAAAATAAATATATTTTGATGTTCTATAAGTATTAATACATCGATCAATAACTCCCAAGACTAACCCAGAAATGGCGCTCGTAGTAAACTAGTAACCAGGTCTTTCTAGAGTACTAACTTTTGCTTGAAACGTGTCAAAATTTTAAGTCGATCGGACCAGAAACAGCTGAGTTATCGAGGTTGGAGTAAAGTCGTTTTGTAGTTTGTTTAAAAAATGGAAAAAACCGAGTTTCGTGTTCTGATAAAACATTGTTTTTTAATGGGTAAAAACACCGTGCAAGCGAAACAATGGATTGAAAAATGTTACCCGGACTCTTGTCCATCAAAAGCAACGATTTGTCGGTGGTTTGCCGAGTTTAAACGTGGTCGTACCGACACAAATGACGCGGAACGCTCGGGTAGACCTGTGGAAGCCGTTACACCGGAAAATGTGAGTGAAGTGACAAAAATTATAATGAAAGATCGTAAAGTGAAGCTCCGTGAGATTGCTGAGATGACACAGATATCATATGGAAGTGTATTTACTGAAAAAGGTTTTTCCGCGGTGCTGCGATTTATTGATGAAATGATTGCTTTCGATGGAACAAAAACAGCAACGAGTCGATAATTCAGAACGCTATTTACTCGCAACAAAAAAGATTTCTTGCGAAAAAGAAAAAAAAAAAAGAAAAAAATTTGGAAAAGCGTTGGAACGATTGTATCACCCAAAAGGTGATTAACAAAAGGTGTTATGTTGATGAATAAAAAAAAATTTTGCAAAAAAAATGTTGTTTTCAATTTTAGACTCGGGAGTTATTGATCGATGTGTTAATTGATCCAGATCATGCAGAAACAGTATATTAATATTATATAAAGTGAACGAATCGTTTTATCAACTAAACCAAAGAGAATTGTAAGCATTAATTGTACACTTTGTTATTCATGTACCACTCATTTAAAATTAAGAGCACGTGATTAGTGAAAGTGCTCGGTACTTTTCACACAATCTTTATTTACAGTTCCTAAGCATCGTTTTTTTAACTTTCCCCGTTATGTTATCAATAGAATCATCGATTCCACTATTTGGAAGTTTGACTTCTTTTGTGAAAGAAAAAAAACATAATCTATTGTATTAAAATCAATATGAATACCCGTACTAAGATATGTGCAGTTAAAGAACGTTTTTAACTTGCCGCACATTACACTTGAAGAAACTCTTAAGATTTATTTTAGTTTACTTGGTTTATTTCAAGTATGTGACACACATCTAAGTATTTCACTATTTCAATACCATCGCCGAAACAAATCCAAAACTTCGAAATGACGAGATGAATGTCTTTTTCACATTTTAATAAAAACATTACACTCTCATAATGCTTATCAGAATTTACATTCTCTTACAAAACTTTAGTTACAAGCATTATTCTATTAGAAAACTTTCGACTACTCTGCCAACAGAAACAAAAAAAAAAAAAATGCTTTTTCTCCCCGTCTGGCGCCGGCATCCTGGCGCCCTTCATCAAGATTCGTAACGCTAGTTACAGATGCAACTGTGAAAAGTACAAAAAATGTATCTTAAAAACGTTTGTATTAAATGCAGATTTTACAATTGTGATATTAATTATTTTTATTGTAATTAAGAATGAAGATAATCCACTGAGGGTATGAAATCCATCATTTCTGAATAAAATGAATAAAAACTTTATTTTATTTTAGATATATGTGATCCTGATAAATGCCTATATGGAAAATGTGAAGTTATTGAATGGGATTATAAGTGCAGGTAAAATATATATATTTCAGAAATGATATTTTTTTTATTTCCTTTTGTTCTAAATGTAAGAATGATTCGTATCTAAAATATTGTGTGTTGGAAAAAAAACTATAACAAAATGAATTTTTCTCGGTTTCAATTCTTTATCAAGAGAATTCTACATTTAATTTTTATTTAAATGCAAACCTAACTTTATTTAATCTCTATTTTGATTAATATTGTTTCAAAAATGAATTTGAGTGATTATTTTCCTTTTCCGAACGCCGACTGACTCTTAGAGTAAAAATTTTGAAGTTTGAAACCAGTTAGTCGCTAGCTCAGAAGACTTAAAAGAATTTAGCTTAAATATTTCCAAATATTTGCAATTAATCTCTGAATTTTTAGTTTCAGTATTAGTGTGGAACAATCCCATACAAGCTGTCTAAAACTTCTCTATGTTAGAAGTTGCATTCTTAAAAATTTATTTAATGATTATTATTTCTTAAGATAATAGTCTCATTGTTTGAAACAATTTTTGTATTTTTTGAATTGAGAATCAATAATCTATTAATAAATTAAAAATTTAGAAGTCCAACAACAAAAAAAATTATATTTCATTAAATTATTGAAACATACATTTAACATTAAGGTTATATATTTTTAAAATAATTTACCAGTAATTTTGAAAATGTTGAGGGAATTTTTATGAAATCTATAACTTAGAATAATTCCACCATGTAAGAAACTTCAGGATGCAATCGTTTTATGAAAAGAAAAGTTAAATATACATTAATGAAATTTTTTAATTATTCAGTACAGTAGTATAGTACTTTTAAAGCTGTTTTCAGTGACAGTACCTTTATCTAAATGAAATATGTAATGATAAAGTCACTTAAGAATGTTTTTAAATTATCATTCACTTTAAATCACATTTTTTAAAATTTATATTTGCTTTTTACTGTTTATAAATTTTAATAAGATGTAGTTTTTTTTACATAATCTTCTTTAAAATTAATAGTAGAGAGTAATTATTAGTAATTATTCGAATTTTTAATAACAGACGGAATTTATTAAAACATTAAAACTGAGAGAAAAAGTGAAACTTTTGAACATCCGCTAAAATTAATTTTAAATATATTATTATATAAATACCTTTATTAAATATATACACCATTGTTTTGTTACGATACATTTCATCGTCATTTAAGTATCTTCTCAATTTCACTTTTCTTAAACATATAGATGCTTTGATGGGTACACTGGCTTGCGTTGTGAAGAAAATGTTAAAACTAAATTAAGTAAGTCACAATCTAATGTAGAAAAATCTTTAAATATTATTAATGATTTATGAGCTAGTTTTAATTTTTTAAAAAATAATTTGCAGTCTTTTGATAATTTTTTTTATTCAATCTACTCTATACTGACGATGAAAAAATTTCATTTTCAGATTATCAACTCCTCTGGCACACCATTCAGATTTCTTTCTACATTGTTATATGCATTTTGTTGTTTGGAATATTTTGTTTATTGTGTTTCAAGAGAAAATAATATGTTCGCATCATTATGTTTTGTGTTTGATAAAGAAGCTTTGGATGTATAGAATTTCAAACTAGGACCTTTATTATGTGCATTTACAAATTCATTTTTGTTTTGACATGATTCATTATGCCTTAAGTTTTTGCTTCAGAGCTATTTAAAATTAGTGTCTAATATATTAATTTTGTTTTAAATTGAGATCGCTATAAAAGGAATTGCTTAAATAAATCTCGTAAGGTAAATGAACATTTCTCGAAATTTTTACTTTTTGATTTATGAATTACTTTGCAGATGCAGTTACTTAACTATCCTTTCCTATAGATGTTTAATTGATTCATTTCCGTAATTTATTTCATATCTCTAAGGTGCAAAAATATGTCGTTTTATTTTTATGTATTCTTTAAATACATAAAATTTAAAATTCTTTAGTGTATAACATTTTCAGACTTGTAGAAGGTTTTTTTTTTATCTTAACAATAAAAGAGATGATATTTTACGTAGCTCTGTCAACCCAATTCATATTACTAATATGCATAGAAATATGTATAAAATAACTTTATCATTTTTGGATGTTATTCATTTTAAATAATTCTTGATAGGTGTCACATGATAGAAAAATAGCCTCCTCATTATTTGGTTTTCAACCTGATATGACTTTTGTGCCTCACATATATGCCACAAGGAAAAAACAGAAATGCCTTTTTTCAACTATGGACCATGAGGTCAGAGTTAAGAACAAGAAAAAGAAAGAAACTAGATTTCATTTTATATTATAATGAACTAGATATGAGTATATTACAATGATGTTGATACTACTGAGATGAATGAGCTACTGCATAAATATGCTAATAGGAACTAGAAGAATGCCTGTGTATTTGACTACAATATAAATGACTTAAATGCATTAAGTGTGTTGCTTTTATGATAGTATATATAATTATTAAAATCAAAACAAATATGCAATCGATTCCTTTTTCTAATGGGACAACATTAGGACGGGAAATATATACCAGAAATAATAAAGAAATTAGCATTACAAAACACAAAAAAGCTAGAAGTATCAGAACATTTAAATGAAGGATATACATAGAATGTTATCCAAAGAGAGAAGAGACAAACGCAAGCAAATGCATGCTCAACATTTCTTCGCCATATAAAACATACCCAGAAAAATTGATGACAAGCATTGTAAATATGTAAATTAAGAATTCTATTACTACCTATGATTTAAATTATTTAACGCAGCTTAATGTAGTAATACATCTTCGAAGACGCTTTTTTGAATCAACATAAGTTTTGCCTACAAATGCATATTTTATGACCTAATAGGGTTTCAAAATCAGAAAAAACATTAAAGAAAATTTTGATAGTGTATATTTTATTATCAAAAGAAAAAAATTGTTACACAAATATAAGCAAAAATTAAGACTTTCCACAAAACATGGAAACACAAAAGAAAAAATATATATATGGGCATTTATTTTAAAATTGAATAATACAAAATATAATTTGACTATGCAATAGACTGCTATTTTGATAATATAGCTAAGAATCTATGGTAGTTGGAGTTCTGAACACTGAAATTTTGTTTAAAAATCACAACAATTTTCCCTTTATTGAATTAATAAAACACCCTTACTCAATATAAGATTTCAGAAATATTCTATGTATAAGCATTTTGAATATATATATATATATATATATATAATGGTGTTCAAAATTAAGAGGATTTGCATGTTCTGTAGAATTTCATTAAAAGAAATGAACGAAATGTAAAACTATTGCTTCGAAACAAAGATGCACACACAAAATATTGTCCGTTGAATGCGCAATCTTATAACTAGGTGTGTGTTTGCAGAACTAGTCGAAAAACAGGATTTATAAGTGTACATGCCAAAATCCGTATTTCGTTCGCTAGCACATTTCTCCGAATTTCTTGGTGAGTTTTTTTTTGCAATAAACGCTTTAATTAAAATTCATACAGTAAAAAGGAATAGCCACCAACGTTCAGATAATGTATTGCGGTTGCGAATTGTGGGTAGATTAGAGGCAGGCAAGTCTCAAATCCAGATTTGCAGAGAATTCTATTTAACTCCCAGCGTCGTGTCAAACTTATTGAAACAATTTCAGGATACCGGATACATCAAGAGAAAGTCTGGGCAAGTTCGTCCAAAAGACATGACGTCCAGAGAAGATTGCCATTTGTCCATTATAGCGAGGCGTACCGGGAAGCTACAGCTTCTCAGGTCTCTCATGAGTAGCATGCGGCTACAGGAACCCAAGTTTCAAGTGTGACTGTTTCCAGAAGACATCATGAGAGAGGGCTGTTTGCAAAAAGACCTGTTGTTTGCATCCCGCTCAGTTCTGGAGGAGGCCACTTAAAATGGTGCAGATATCATAGCAATTGGAGCACGGATCAATCAGGGGATGATCTCTTCACTAATGAGTCCCAGTTCAGCCTAACCAGTGATACTTTCATATGGAGAGAATCTAGGACACGTTACCTGCCTTCCAATGTCCAAGAAACCGACCATTACGGCAGCGGAGGTTTGATGGTCTGGGCAGGCATCATGTTGGATGGCTGCATACACTTCCATATCTTTGAAAGAAGTGTATAGAAATATGTATTTGCTGAGAGGTATAGGGATGAGGTCTTGAACTCCTATGTTTGCCTTACATAGAGCTCATTTGGTCGATCAATTTCTGGAAAGCGAAGACATTCCCCGGTTGGATTGGCCAGCCAGATCTCCCGACTTCAATTTTATAGAGAATGCCTAGGATGCTCTGAAGAGGACAATTTCAATTCGCAATCCCCCCTTCAAAAATCCTCCAAGATTTGAAAACAGCGCTCCTGAAAGAGTGGAACTAATTACTACAGGAACTTATGAACTCCTTATTTCCAGCATAAAATCACGGTGCGAGGTGTGTATATCTGTAAGAGGGGATTTTTCCTAAGGTGACCAGACATCCTGCTTTTAGCTGGGAAGTCCCGATTTTTAACAATTTAACCCACGTCCCGAGGGGTCTTAAGAATGTCCCGATTTTCAGAAAGAATTCACGACAAGCTAGGGAACGGCAGGAGAACGGGAAGGGAATAGATGGTTTTCAGTTTCCATGTAGCTATTTCACCAGGATATCAGTTTTATACTATTTTTGTAAATTTGATAATGTTAAAGTTTAATAATAAAAATGATTGTTGAGAACTGATTATTAGGAACTGATTATCATAGTTTGCCTTGATCAGTTGCTAGAGTACGACCATCATTGTTTGGACTTAATGAAAAGTGGCATTTTTCGGCATTGGCAGCGACGAAAACATTTTGTAGCTGTAAAATGAAGAGAGAACACTTTGTACACTTCCACAGATTTTTTTCTTATGGCGGCATGTTTCGCTAGCGATCTAGCATCATTTGGAACATTATTGTAAGGGAATTACATCTTCTACAAAACTTGGAAACGGAAATGAATTTTAGAGAGAAGGGTCAGAGTGTAAAGAGTTTGTTGGTCGTCCACGAAGAAACGCCTTCGCATATTGAGTTTTGTAACTTCTCTAATACGATAGACATCGTGCTAATTAAACAAGTGATGCCAACAAACCAGCTATTCAGAGGATTTAGGTTAATAATTTATTTTTTTATTTCATAAATCCCTACATTTTCTTGAATTTAGCAGACAGTACTCGGATTATTTATATTTTATAGGGGTGCCAAAAAGTCTAGCACCAGCCTTGAAAGTGACACTTACGACTCATGCTACCAAAAATTCAAAGAAAAAATAATACGTTATTATTGTTATTATTTAGAAAGAAATAGAGGATTAAACTATAATAATTTTTAAAGCATAGTTGCTTTATAACAATCAAATTAGTTTAATTTAAACTAACATATTAAACATGTTCATGTAATTATGTATGTACCTACTTGTAGTGTTTTTAAACAATATGTATTTAATAATTTATAACATAATTTTAAATTACTTTTTTGAGATTTCTAACATAATGAGTAAGAAAAGTAAGATATAAATTCAACGATCATCTAAGAAGTGAATTTCCTTTTATTAATAAAACCAAAAGCGATTACATTGTGAAATGTGAGAAATGTAATGGTGAATTTTCTATTTGGTGAAGGAATGATATTTCAAAGGACTTGAAGACACAGAAACATAAAAAAATATTTATATTGTTGCATCTTCTTCCAAAATATGGGAATTTTTTAGAAACACCATTTATGGAGACGAAGAAAAGAAACTAGCATTAGTAGAAGGATATATGTCTTTTCATACAAGTAATCATAATCATTCCTTCATATCTATGGACAAAGTTATAATAACTTTTAGTAAACATCACAAGTTATCAAAAAGTTATTTGACACAAAATTTGCCTGTGCTAGAGCAAAATCCGAGGCAATTGTGTGTGATGTGCTTTCCTCATATGCATTTTCGGAATTGAACAAAAATCCAGTAAAAATTAATTTTACATCCATATATTTATTTGGACGCATCTAATATTAAGGATATAAAGTTATTTCCAACCATCTTTGCCCGGCGAAACTTCTAAAATAATTTTCAGTTCCATTATTAATATTTTGGAGAAAAACAATTTAAAACATTAGATTATTGCATATTGTGCAAACAACACGAAAGCAAATTTTGGTGGAAAAGCGGGAAGAGGAATAAATAACATTTTTCTATAAATTGAACGAAAACCTTAATCAAAACATTATTGGTGTGGGTTGTGCAGTGCTCACAATACAACACAAAGCCGTTCAAACAGCCACTGATTTGTTGGCCGTAGATGTGGAACATTTTGTTATTAAAATATATTCTTATTTCTACATATAGTCTGTGCGTGTTGAAATGCTGATAGAATTTTTTGAAACTGCGGAAGTCGCATATTAGAAAATACTTGGATACAGTAAGATACAGTAAAATGTGCTGGTTAGCTCTTTTGCCAACTATGGAAAGAATTGCGAAATTATACGATTATTTGAAATCTTACTTTCTATCACAGGATAAATGTCCTAGAATTTTAGACGAGTTTTTTGAAAAAGAATTCTCAATAATATGGCTAGAATTTAAACACAATCAAGCAGGTCTTTTTCAAAATAGTAAAAAACAGTAGCTATAAATGTTATTGAAGGTGAAAACATTTCTGTAATCGAAGTAGCAAATGAAATAAAAAATTAAAATTTCAGTGTCAAAAGCGGTAAGTAAATATTTTTCTTCCATTAACTATTCGTAATAGTATAAGTCAGTTACAAGAAGAAGGTGTAATAAATCGTGTACATGTGATGAACCATGTTAAAAAATTCTATAGTAACTGCATAAATTATTTAGAAGAGTGGACGGTACATTACAATGATATTAAATATTTTCATTGGGTTACTTTAAGATATGAACTTAATTGGAATGATGGGCAAAAATTATTCAATCATATTTCTCAAAATTTCCCATATAGTAATATTTCCGACTTTGATCTTTTTCATGAGAAATCATTATTAAAAATATATTGACAAGGAAAAGGCTAAGTCTTGGGCTTCAACCCAATTCACAATAGAGAACAAATGGTTAAAATATTTCATCATTTTGAAACAAACCATGTTCCATATAATAATGCACTAAAAATTGTGGAACATGTGTTGTCCTTACCAGGGACTAATGCTTCTGTTGAACACGTTTTTCTATGGTAAATAAAGTATAGACATCAGAAAAATCACAATTAAGTAATGAGACTTTGAAAGCCATTTTATATGTGAAATATAATTTAACAAATTCATGTAAAAAATTCCGTGACCTTTTAAACACAAACCACTAAATAGCAGTCCACATTTATGCTTTAGCAATACACTAAAATATTAACTCAAACAAGAAATATGTCAAGAAATAAAATAATACTTAACGTAATTCTTACTGTATTATACTTGTAAATTGTATTTGTGTTGAAATAGAAAATATATTTAAATACTATTCTTGCACTTTAATTTTTTTTTTTTTTTTTTTTTTGCTCAATATAGACCAAATTGTTTTTATCAACCCCCGCGGGTCAATGGTGTCCCGCTTTACGAATGTTAAAATCTTGTCACTTTAATCTACAGGCAAATTACTCAGTGAGATTTCTTATGATTCTAAATTACCTTTAGGCCTCGAAAACAAGCGTTTGTACAGTCAAAATCAAAGAAGAGTAATTGATGACAAGGCCTTCAATAAATAGCTGAGAAACATATTCCTCCAACAATGGCAATATTAAGTGTTTCATACGTAATATATATCTCATTTTGCTAAAAGTTGTCCTTAAAACCTTAAAATACTCCTAGAATTAATCAATCCAGTAACCAATTTATTATGATCGAAAATGAAAGTGGTGATGATAATAATTTAGCGCTGGGAATTGTGTGTGCTACTATATCTTTAACAGACATTTCACAAAATAAATTAAAATATGTCGACATTTTCGAAGATGATAAAAAAATTAGGAGTTTTGGAAGGTAGCGGTGCTCATTGCATTGTATTAAAAATGTCTTTCTTCCAAAATAAACGTTCGATTGGTGAACTCACTGTAATGACCTGTTTCGGCGAAAGAGAAAAAGTTGACATTGGTTATTTTAATTTCTCTTTGTCAAGGTCATCGAATATAATAAAGAGTAAAGCATCATTGAGTAATCGTATACACGTGGATGCTTTAATTACTACCTACATTTTATTCTATGCTTTTGGAAGGCTCAAAAAGCATAAATGAAATTGCGAGCCATCAAAACAGTTTTAAGGACTATTATCAGCTTTCGGTTGAGGCAGAAAAGTGTGTGAAATATACTAATCAAAACAAAATGGATGAGTTTGATTCTATTCTTTTACAAATTGGAGAATTTATAGAAACGAAGGACTGTTTACATGATTTATCATACATTATAGACAATATATTACGTTCTAATTTAAATTCGCTAATAAGTAATTATCATCCAAATAAAGTAGAAACTGTTAATTTACAAATGAAAATAATTTTAACCGATGAAATACCCATTGCTCATTTACCGAGAAGATTATCCGTTTCAGAACAATTAAAAGTCGATGAACAAATAAGAGATTGGTTAAGGGAAAGATGATTCAACCAAGTACTTTTGAATATTCATCACAAATCGTATTAGTTAAATAAAAGACAATACACTTCAATTGTGCGTTGATTAGGGCAGATTTAATAAAAAATGATTCCAGATAGGTTCCCTATTCCAGATTTGGAAATGGTTCTGGAGACTCTAAGTAGAACTAAAAATATTTCAACAATCGATTTAAAAAATGGTTTTTTTCCGACGTGGCTGTGCATCCAGACATCAGAAAGTACATAGCGCTTATATTAAAAAATAAATTTTACGAATTCGTGAAAATGCCATTTGGTCTAACAAATTTCCAAGCAGTTTTTCAGCAATATGTCTTTCATGTACTTTGAGATCTGGTTAACGAAGGATAGGTTCCATATATTTAGATGTCATTGTGATTACAGTGGCTGCTGAAAATGAAGGACGTGAACGTTTGAAACGTGTGTTTCAAACAGAATGGAGGAATGATCTTGAATTAATCCTTAAAAATGTCAGTTTCTCAAAAGAAGAATAGAATTCTTAGGTCATGTGGTTGAAAATGGTACGATTCGTCCTTCACCCACTAAAATTGCAGCTGTGAAAAATTTCTCCCGATCAAGAACTGTAAAAAATTTAAGGTTTTTTTGGTTTATGTGGTTTTTTCAGAAAGTACATTCCCCAATTCTCATTGATAGCGAAGCCACTTAGTGACCTCCTATGGGATTAAACCCCGTTTAAGTTTGGTCCAGACCAGGAACAAGCATTCAATGAACTAAAAGACTGTCTGTCTCATAATCCAGTGCTACAATTACACAGACAAAGAGCCAAATTAGAATTGCATACCGATGCTTCGACATATGGCCTTGCTGCAATTTTATTTCAATATGATAGTCAGGGGGAAATGCACCCAATAAATTATCTGAAAATAAAGACAAGTATACAAGAAGATAAACTTTCTAGTTACGAATTAGAAATTTTAGCCATCATCGATAACTTAAAAAAGTTCCGGCACTATCTATTGGGAGCAAAATTTACAATTGTTACAGATTGCTAGGTCTTTCAAAAAACAATGAACAAAAGGACTTATCTACAAAAATCGTGAGATGGGCATTGTTATTAGAAGATTACCAATATGAAATTAAACATCGTCCACGTAAGCAAATGTTGAATGTTGACGCTCTTAGTAGAACCTATAATGTCAATTGCAATCGATGGAGTGACTCAAAAAAATTTCAACATTGCAATTGTCTAACGATTATATAAAATCTTTAACAGTTCTAATTCAACAAGGGAAAATAATGAATTTATCCTTAGAAATGTTATTCTGTATTACATCGAAAATGGTAAAGATTTGTTGGTTGTACCGGAATCAATGCAAGTAGAAGTAATTAGGGGTGTACATATTCAAGGACATTTTGCAGCTCAAAAAACACAGTATATTGTAAAACGAGATTTTTATTTTCCTAAAATTAAAAAGTTAGTCGAGCGAGTAATTAACAATTGCATTGAATGCATCCTAATAAATAGAAAACGTGGAAAATCTGAAGGATTTTTTGCGCCCTTTACCAAAAGAAGATGTGTCTTTGAGTACTCTTCACATCGATTTTATAGGACCTCATCCATAAAATATAAATATATTTTTACTGTGGTGGGGACCTTTATGACAAACAAGAGTTATAAATATATTTTTACTGTGGTGGGGACCTTTACGAAATTTGTATGGTTTTATCCCGTGAAATCGACAACTACACAAGCAGCTATAGAAAAATTAAAACTTCATCAAAGCTCAGGTTTGTACTTCAGAGTTTGATGGTCTCTCAGGTTCTGACTCTTTCTTTACTTCAGGACAATTGTAGCGTAAATGTTTAGGAGAATGACAAATGAATTTAGGAGAATGAATTATATATATATATATATATATATATATATATTGAGTGTGTGTGTGCGTATGTGTATGGTATTATATTACATTATATATGTGTGTGTATATATATATAATATACACAGAGACAGATAGAGAGGTCTTCAAAAATTGTGGACACTTATGGAAATTTTTATGTTTTAGAAATTTGTATGCATATAGAAAATGTTACATTCACAAAATGCAAAGTCGTATGTGTCATTTTAAAGACAATTTAATACTGAAATCTATACAAAAAATAAAATTCAAATATTTACAATACAAAAAGTGTTAATCAAGAAAAATTATCGATATACATTACATTTTGATGTTTTCAGTGAGTAATTAGTACTTAGTAGGGTAGCCTTTATTTCTTATTATAGCTTTTCATCGATGTTTTTTTGAGCTGACGATAGTTCTAAGCTCTTATGTTATTACATGATGTTAGGAAACAATTATAGCCTCAATAGTTCCCTTTTATTTGAGGGGAGCCTCATTTGGACAAGAGTTTTTAAACGGAGCCTCAAGTTTTCGATAAGATTGAGGTCAGGACTGATTCACGGACAGGACAACAATTCAACTCTCTTTGTACGAAACCACTATTTCGATAATTTAGCTGTATGGTAGAGAGCAGAATGCTGCTGAAAAATAAATGAAGCCTTGTTGGGAAAGAGATCCTTGATTGAAGGTAGAAGTTTTGGTTCTAGAATAGTGTCATTGGATTTTCTAGCATTCAGAGTTCTATCGATGTCATGAAAACGCTCAGTACCATCTGTTGACATGCACGATTAAATCGTAACTCTAATTGGGTTCTTCACAGTACACTAAATGCAGTCAGGATGTAGCTTTTCTCCTACTATACGTCTTACATATTTTTACCCACCCCTACCAAATAACGATATGTTTGTTTCATCGCTCCATATAACTTGTGACCACTGATCATCTGTCCAATTAACGTGCTATTTTCCCCAATGTAATCGTTTTTTGTGCTGTTGTAAATTTAAATAAGGCTTTTTCTAGGAATTCTAACTCTTAGTCCAACATTTGTTGATCTTATCCTGAATGTTCTTGAACTGACAGAAACACTAGTATCATTCAAATTACTTCTGATGGCCGTTAATGACATTCTTCGAACTTGGAGACATAGTCTTTTAACTTTTTTGTCATCAACAGATGTGGTGCATCTTATTCGGCCTTTCTCTAATTTTTTTTTTTTTTTTTTGAATTTGTTTCCTGATATCGTTAACAAAATTTTCAGAATCCTGATGTAGTCAATGAATCATCCACCTATCTTGCAATTTTCGAATAGGAAGAACCACTTTCTCGTAACACAATAATCTTACATCTCTTCCTAGGTGTCCAATGTACTCTTTTATTTGATGTCATTGCTTCTTGATTAATAATAGCCCTCGTGTTACTTCTAGTGCAACGTTAATAAAAATCAAACCAAACCAAAAACAAAGCTTCCTGACTAAATATTATTTTTTTAGAATACTTATTTGCAATTTGCTTACATAAGAAACAGTCTTCCTGCTACAGAACAAAGTACAATAATGACTTGTTCCAACTATAAACATGATGTCAGCTCCTACTGTAAGTTACTAACATTGGATTGGTTCCTAGAACAAGAACAGTGATTGGTCAGGAAAGTTCCTCATTACAAACCACTTTATAACTGCGTTTGCTTTTTGGATTAAAGTACTCACACCTTTTTGTGTATTGTAAATATTTTTTAATTTTGTTTTTTGAATTGAATTTATTGTTAAGTTATCTCTAAAATGAAATATATTACTTTGCATTTTGTGAAATATACCATTTTCATAAGCATACAAAGTTCGCAAATATAAAAATTTCCTAAAGTGTCCACAATTTTTGCCCTTATTATAAACATATATATATATATATATATATATATATATATATATATTGAAATGAAGACTTATTGATCTGAATGGTATTTACAGAATTGGGTCATCGGTCCATTTAGAAGAGGAAGTTTGACTAAAAACTTAATAATATATGGAACGTTTCGTACTCTGAGAACTGATACATGTTATAAAATCAAGGAACTGTAGCATAATTTGCTGGCTTTTGTCAATAAAATGGATATCCACGTCATGTTAATGCATATTCTCATTTATTCTTTATTTCCATATATGTGTACAATTTTTAAAAATGTTTATTCATTTTGAAAAGTAAATAAAGACGAACGACAATAATACCCACAATAGTTATACAATACTTCTAAATGAAATTATCTAAGGTGTTGTAGTCTTTGTCTTCTGTAGTGTTGAATCTTCGAATGATATTTCAACGCTATAATGTATACCGTAATTAGAAGCAAGAAAAAAAATGTGTTTTCCCTATTTGGAACAGTTCTTTGAAGGCCTTAAATTGTCTTCTTCCCTCAATCCTAAATGATCATGTTTATTAAAATTATAATCGTAGGAACAGAATTTTTGTCTTGATAAGAATTCAATTATGAGTCCCATTTTCAAATGAGGGTTGGAAAAGATACTTCAGCTAGAGCACATGATTAGAAAACGTCTCATCAATACAAAATAATAAAAAACTTGTAACAATATATATAATTTATACATTAAGTATTCTGTATCCTTCTCTTTAAAAAGTGATCATTAAAAGTTTATCATGATAGTGAGTGATTTTAAAAGTTTATCATGATAGTGAAGACCTTAAAAGAGTTTCAGAAATATATTTGAATTAAATCTAAATATCATTTATTATTAGCTCATCATTTTATCTGTGAATACTCGTTTATTAACCAAGAATTACTTTCCCATTGACACATTTTTTCCCTTTCTTGCCGCGTGTTTACCATAAGAAATGAAATGTTGTGCAGTTAGATTTGAATGTTGCTTTTATAAAGGAAATTGAGATTAATTTTATTTATAACGCAATACTATCGTTTGCAGCATTTAAGTGAGCTAACGAATCATTTAAATTTTCTACAACTTTTTCTATACTCCCCTCCCCCTCTCTCAGACAATCTGTAGAATTAATCATTTGAAGCATACTGTGAAGCTATGAATAAATACCGAAAAAAAACTTTTTCACTTTTTTGAGGAAAATCGTTCTGGAAAATTTGAAAAGTATGTGACTGATTGGGATCACTTGTCCTCATATTTCCAATATGAGAACGAACCTGAAATTCTAGCTAAACTAACCAATGAATTGAAGCATTTTACTACCGCGCAATGTAAGAAGTCAGAAAAATCGCTCTGGGGAAATTACCCCATTCCCCTTTCCCTTTACTACTTTCACCAATTTTATTATTTTGTCAGCTAGTCAAATCGCAGCTTATGTTTCCATTGATTTAAATTTCTCGTAATTGTTTTTAATGATGTTTATAAATTGTTATTTTCTTGTTAGCCTGCGTGGTTGCCTATATTCTTGAGTGAAAATTAAAAGCCCTCTAATCAGGAGTTAATTGAGTGACTCCCACGAATGCTTGTCATACAGAAAATGCAATTGCATTCGAAAGTTTTACAAAAATGTATTGTCCATGACTATTTTAAAATTTTTTACTATGCGAACTTGTAAAGAACGCTTGAGTCACAATTGTAGAAATCTCAATATTTTCAAAGATGTTCAATGAAAAAAATATGAATTAATTACAGAATCTTAAAAATCTTAACTAGTTTACACAAATTAATTTGTGTGGTAAATACTGAATTTTACGAATCATTTGAAGTGTATTATTTATCCTCAGAACATAGATTACTGTTGAGGTGCATTAGGTGCAATTGATATTTTAGTTATATCCTACCAATGAATGTTTTTCATGTGAAATTAAAATCAGTGTATTTACCGTTAATGCTTTATTTTGTCATACAGTTCCAAGTTCCAGAAGTCCATGCTTGAATGGAGGCACTTGCACACAAAAAGGAAACTTTTTCACATGTAAATGTCTACTTCCATTCAGGGGACACACTTGTGAAAGAGGTAAGAATAATTTTTCTACACATGCAATCTTATATTACAATTCAGTTTCAAATAATTAATAACTTAATACATGTAAGCAATTTAACCCTCATTACTTCGAAAATAAAATCACCTGAATATTTCACATTCTTTTCAACTGAATTTCGTGTAACTTGTAATTGAAATCTAGTTAGAACAATTTGACAAACAATTACGAGAATCGCTCAATAAGTCCTAAGAAAAAGATAAAAAAAAAAAACAAATTTAAGTAGATTTTTTTTGTCAGCTCGTGTGTCGTCCTCGCCACTTGACTGGGGCTCAAAATTACGAGGTCCGTCGCCAATACCCCTCGTATTGCTTCTGGTCCAACGTTAAGAAGACCAAAATAAACCAAACTAATCTTAGAACTTATTGGATGACCTTCCACATTCTTTAGTCAATGAAATATTATTACTTTAAAACCTCGCAAAAAAATACAGAGAATGAAATGAAATCTAGGTGATTAAAATTACTTTGAGTTCAATAAGTGTAAACTTTTTAAATTTGTATATTCAAGCAAAAGTTCACTTAATTCAATGAAATGAGCAATTTTCTTCTTCTTTTTTCTTAAAGTTTATCTTCTTTTTCTTAGCAAATATTATAGTTTGTATTTTAGAAGTGTTACAAAAATATTCTATTAAATTCCAGATTCTTGTACATCCCAACCTTGCAAAAACGGAGACACTTGCAAAATCAACAACAAGACTTTTAGGTGTGAATGTCCGTTTCCTTACACAGGAAGAAAATGTGAGAAGGATATGAATTTTTTTTGTATTTATTCTTTATATCAGTCATCTAGATCATGTTGCCTAATTTAATAATAGCTTTCAATAAACACACACATTACTTTTAACATTATTATTAGATCTTTTTAAGTTGAGGTTAGTTCCAGATAAATTTCTGCATATAAATTCCATATATAAGTATGTAATAATAGTGTTTAAATAAAAACATAGCAAACATACTGAAAATAAAGAAATTTTTTTTTAATTTCCTAAGTAGGAAAGCCTTAAATGACATTTCGTAAAAACAAATTTAAAAAAATTATTTTCCTTTCTTGATATTGCACATTTCTCAAAACTTTCTTGCTACTGCATTGAGGACAGAATTATAATATTCTGTAACCAAACTCCAATCATAAAAAAGAGTACAGTGGCCCTCCTCGAACCACTGACAACACACAGAGAGGAAGAGGAAAAAAAATATTTCTCTTGGTGATCCAGCTACTGTTCTTCACCAACTGTCCAACCTTACAGGTCCCGTCTGAGGGGATCGTGTGACATCAAACACTCTTCCCTTTACAAATGAACGCCCTCCAGAGGCAGGCTTTAAGAAGGGAAGTTAACAGTTCGGCCAACCTGATATATACAATTGTCCCAATTGTACAGTTACAATTAACGCAAAATCATTAATAACTGATACACTTCAAAAACATTAATCATCATACACAAACTATCAATGTTTAAATTCCTCAAACACTTGAAATAACAAATATCAATAATTATACACGAACATCAATACTTAAATTCCTCAAATACTTAAAATATCAAATATCAATTATCGTATACAGAAAAAATATCAATAATCATGCACAAATAATTTTACATAATCATCCTTATATCTACATTTCACTACAAATTATCTTTCATTCCACAACGCACATATAAAGAAAATCTTTCTCCTCTTAAGTAATAATTCTACAATAATTTAAGGCTTTAAAAGAAAAATCTTAGTTATCATATAGTTCAAATATTATTTCTCTCTCATAACAAAATATTAAAATTACCAAAACACTTTAAAACACAACTTCAAAATTATGTAAAATAAATCACTTCTTAGCACATTTTTTTTCACAATTCCGGTAGGTTAGCGGCCTACAAAGTACATCCTTTTGTACAGTTCTCTCAGAAAAATGGGAGTCTGACCGTGGGCTTCAATATACATCCCGCTTCTGAATTCTTAAAAAAATAATCTTTTCTTTGTGTCATCCTTACACATACATTTCCTTTAATTATAATATATGTTAACTTTGTTAATAATCATTAGATTACAGTTCACAGTTGTCCTAAGACAAAACACATCAGGCTGTATAACAACAACAATTTATTTACACTCCTTACTACCGCTCGTTTACAACAGCACCTCTCGGAGATTCGGTCAGGTCCCGTCTGAAGGGATAGTGTGACGTCAAACACTCTTCCCTTTACAAATGAACGCCCTCCAGAGGCGGGCTTTAAGTAGGGAAGTTAACATATATATGATAACTTTCCTTTTGTGTACCGTACAATGATATAGCATAGTTATTTTTCATTAAATTTCTTAACCTTTTTTTTTTTTTTAAAAAAAAAAAGCAATTTCTTTTAAAGATTTTTAGTGCAGTCAATATTGACCAACTTTGAATCTGGAATCCATAATCAAAGTATGTCTTATGCTTTTTCAACATTAAGGCAGATTATTTTGTTTCACATTTCAAACATTTCTTTCATAATGCAAATATGACAAGGAAACATGTGAACTGAAGGATGGAAATGGAGTTTGTGTGTGTCCACCTAAATTTAGTCTTTAAACACTTTCTTTGAGCAAAGGTATAGTTCAACAGTTTTACTAAATTTTAAAAAATCTGTCTTATTACTATGACATTACGCATAAATGAAGGGGAGTAATTATCACATGATTATTTCAAAATCTCAAAGATTACTGAAACTTCTAATTATTTTTATAAATCCTGTATTTAATAAGACAGAATGCTTTTCAATTATTTGTATGAGGAAACCTAAGTATAGCAATACTAGGAACATTATACATCTGAATGTGTTGGCTAGTTAAAGCAACATAGTTAATAGTAAATATATTGCTAACTCCGAGTTGTTTTTGAAAATATGGCCTGCTTATTTTATCAGTACCATCGCTTTATTATTTGACAAAAGTTATACTGATTACCAAAACACAGATTCATAAAATGAACAGAAGTCATGTCTTAAAACTTTTCCAGAAAAATTCCAAAAGTATTATTAAATTTCGGATAGAAATTGTAGGAAACCAATCGTCATACAGGTAATAGATCTTTATTTCAGTTTTGTAAAATTATAGCATTTCTATATGGCGTCTCCATTTTTGCAATGTGATTGTATTATAAAATCTTTAGAGACAAGCTGACTACAGAAAAATAAAATTCGCTTAACTCATATCGCATATTCTCAGTTAACTTCTAAATTAGTACCACTTGTTAAAATATAACTTGAAGAGAAATTCCAACAAAAGTAACAACAAATCGCAAATTTCAATTCTTCAAGGGCAATAAAAATAATTCGTTTATTAAAGCAATTCATATTATTCCATGTTATAATCAGCATAAGTTATACGAACGAGTTTTAAAAATTACTTTCCTTCAAATTTCATGTTGTTGAATGAATCAAATGTAATACAATAGTTACCACAGTAATAAAATCACAGTTCGTGATCTTTGGGATAAGCCTTTGAAACAATTATTAGTATTTTCATGATGTGAGTCAATGTAGAAATAATGGTATGAACACACTTTAAATTAATGAACATAAAATATTTTTCCGCAGTTATTATGTTAAGTATTTTATGGCAAGTTTGGTTCCAAAATATTTTATTAAATTTTGTGATTTTTGCGAGGCCTATACTAATATCTAGCATTATGCTTGAAAATAATTTTTTTAACCTTAACATCGATGTTTTCTTATTTTACTGTTGTTTAGAGTCATTTATTCACCTCTTCATTTAAAATAAGTGCTCGTGGTAGCCTAGATGTCATGATCGCTGACATGTGGCTGGCGCTGTTTTCGACCAGTGATGGGTTCAAGCTCTGAAAGACCCACCAAGTACCGAAGCTGAAGCACTTTAAATCTGGTTGCAGTCACAAGTAATCAGGATGGCGTGGTGTGGAAGTTTGGAGAGGGAAGTGTCATCTCATGTGTCACCTGACCGAAGCTCACAATTACGAGACCTGTCGCTTTTCGCCTTGGTGTGGCTTCTAGTGTGACGTTAATGTATAATCAAGATCCCTTGAGATAAAATTTTGATTCCGAAACAGCACAATTGGCTTTTGCAGAGCAGAGTTTTCGATTTCCCATAATATTCCCCCCCCCCCAAAAAAAAAAAGAGAAAATTTTCAAAACATTTGGAACTCATCATATTTGGATTCTATGATTTCGTGTATGACTGAGAAAAGTGAAATTAATTATAATTCAGAATAATACACACGTTTAAAGATGTTTCAGATTTAATAAAATCTCTTCATAAATATAAATTTTGATAAGATTTTATTTATACGGTAATGTAGCATACCGGAAAATATTAAGTAATGCGAAGTTTATGACAGCAGATTCTGAAATTATTCCGAGCGTGTATAAGAAAGGACTATAATGGTATTGAAGTTGTTAGGGGGAAAGGGAAGCCCAATTTCTCGATGCAATGATTTTAATACAACTAAAAAAAAAAAATTCTGTAAGTTTTGGATTCCTTCACTATAATTCCTTCTTTCTTTCTTCTGGAATTCTTCATCATAAATATTCTAAAACAGGCAAAGTCGTTAAAGCATGTGTGTATTTATTTGTGTGATATCCATAATCCACGGGTATACGTAACTCTCAGGAAATTTACATTTTCAATTAGAAAATTCCTAATTTGATTATTTTAGATTTTTCTTCATTTGATAGCATAATTTTTATAATGTTTTAATGATGTTTATGACCTATAATTATAAAAATACATGTATTTGATTAAGAAAACATAAGATGTATGTAATGCATTTTATGTTTAATAACGGCGTAGAACTGGAAACATTATAACAATAGTTTTATTTTCATTTGGAGCACTAGAACTTATTGAAATATGTTAAAAAATATAATTATGTTTGAAATCTACATAAAAAATGAACTATCCAAATTATGCATTTGATCCATAAAACGGAACAGGTATGTAATGTGTTTTGTATTGTATAACGGCAAAGAACTAAAAATATTACAATAGAATAATTTTCCTTTGAAACGCTTGGGTTTAGTGAAAAAACGCTTGAGTTAAAAAATATAATTATGTTAAATAAATATAATAAAAAATAAAAGTAATGTATTTTTAGGATGTGGGTTTTTGTAGTGCTTTACAAAAGTAATATAGCTATTTTAATCCTTTTCAACCATATTACCATGACGACATGAGGGGGAAGATAAAAACTATTACGTGACTACAATTTTAAAAGTATGAGTTTCGATTAGGATGACACTTTATAAACCAGTATCTGTATTTGTGACATGTATCCTACATTCAAAGACATTTCTAATTATTTTATATTAAATCAGGGAAAACATTATATCTAGTTTATTTTGATCCCCGTAACAGCGGAGAAGCATATGCATTTAGGAAAATTATTAGCTCTTACTAAGCCCCACGTCCTTTTATAAATTGCTTAATTATTAACTTCCTTTTATGTAATTTTAGTGCAGTAGAATAAATATTTGATTTTTAGACAGAGTGACTGGACATATTTCATTGTGAAATCTGGAATTATCTATAGCTGCTTAGAGCTATTTTTTTATTTCACATAAATGTTAGCATAATTTTTTATTCATTTTTACTTAACTAAAATAGAAATGCAGCTCCCTATTGAACAGGAATCGCCCGAGGCTCATAATTGCTTCTCTAACTACTTTGTTTCTTTGAGTTAGGAGATCACTATTATCTTTCATATGTATATTTACGAGCTTCCAATTTCATTTGTATTCAATACTTCTGTCTTGGTGCGACACTTTTACTAATCGTGAATGTATATATAGAATGTCCCTTAAATTTATAAGTAAAAATTAGTCTTCAATTTTTCTAAAAAAATTAGAAAAAATAAAGAAATTCCGGCATTGGAGGGTGATTTACGAAAATGTTACTAACATGAAGAGGAAATGTTTTGGTAAAGAAAATAATTGTTCATATTTTTGCCGATAGAAAGCACTGGACACAAATAAAGTAAATCACTGGTAATAAGCAAATCAAGAATACTATAAAATACATGGTTTGTAATTACCAGTGCTAGAGCAATCCGATAGTTCACCAAAATCTGTTCTAAAAGTAATAATTGTTTAACTCTTTAAGAAATAAAATTAACCCAAATGATTATTCATTTGTTGAAAGTAAGCTTATTTCTGAGTGCTAGCCTTTGCAGAAGCAATTACCATCAAGAAGAAAAAATTGCCTTTAAAATTCCTTTGAATTGATTTCTATTGATCAGACATCAACGTACAAATAATTTCTTCGCTTCTTCATAGGAATTAACCCTCTCGCTTTCCATTAAGTAATGATCGTAGTATCGTGATGAGTGTATCATAGTAGCCCCTCTTTAGTAAAGTGAAACGATGTTATTCGCAGTGAAATCTTCTGCATCTATCCAGATATGCTAGATGCTGCAGTTAATAGTGTTGTCTCTCGTTTATTAGTTGTAGTTTGTGGTGATGAAAAACACATACAAAATTTACTTTATGCTGTAATGTGCTTGTTAAAATTTCTCTACATAGAAAACGTACTTTTCCATAAAATTCTAATATATATTCCGTTCAGGGTCCTCTATATAGACAGAATTTTCAGTCTCTTATTTTGTACCGAAATTTAGTTCTTCTCATAAAAGAAACTGTTTCTAAAACTACATTCAATCATATCAATTTCTTCAATTTTTATGAATTTTTCAAATACTTACTAACTTATTGAACTTCAGTCTCTTTTTATTCGATCAAATAATAATTTGAGATAAAAACCAACATTTTTATATGGTTGCAAAGTTTATTAAAAAAAAATATTGAAATATTAGTTAAAACTGCCGATAGAAAGCGCTGGACGATGTCTAAATATTGCATTGTTAGGCGAGTAAGAACGATTTCCAAAGTTTTCGTGCTCTAGCTTTATGGAAAGTTGGTTAAATTAACAATCGAAAATTTGATGACATACTGATACACACGCACACCAAGTGAAATACAAATAAAACGTTGTAAAAAAAGGACTGCTGTCAGTATGAAAAATTGTTTGTGGTAGCAGTGTTAAATATACAGAATGAAGAATGATATAATAGAAACGTATCCTATCATGTTAAAACTGCTATCCTTTGAGAGCTTTTTTCAGCAATCAAGGTATGTTAAATATCATGCTCTACCTCACACAAATTGAAATCACGAATCGTCGACGTGACATGCTGTCCAAAGAGTTATTTTGCTGAATGACATTTACCACCATCATGCTCAGAGATTAGGGCTATACGGGAAATGTTTGAGGCAAATATTTCTATGCAGTAGCCATATAATGGTGGGTATGGAAAGAATCGTGAATGCTGGTTTCAATTTGTGTGAAGTGACACAGTAGTTGGTTGTATTAATCGCACGCCGCGCAGTGCGTGAAGTGGTTCGAAAAGGGCATTTACTTGAACATAGACGAATAAATGAAACTTTCTTTTTTGGGCTCAATGAGTTAATAATATCGTCTTATTGGCTCTTGGGTACAAGGAAACGTAGGGATAAATATTATGTATGAACACTACTCACCGTGATTGCGGTAAATATTACTGAAATTGAGAGCAAGAAGCCTGAATTTTTATAAAATGGTACCTTCCCAGTTTAATCGTTCCTAGAAAATGAACTCTTTTCATAAAGTTCATGTATCGGTTTTTGTAACTAATGAGGTCTATTAGAACTTAGAATTTTTTTTTTTGAAATAAGTGAAGTTGAAGTAGTTAATAACTCTTAAGGATAGTAACTTCTGGGAATTTTTCGAATTTTTGGGACATTATAAAAAGTTCCAAATTTTTTCGAAAAGCAAACTCCATAAAAGTTTACCTTACTTATTTTGTGAAAGAAATATGTAGAAATTATATTCAATATCATCCAATTCTGAAAGAAAGTCGCGCTTAAGGATGACAATATGATATGAAAAACTTTCCGACGTAAAATAATGCTGTACAGATTTATTTTATTTTTTGCTGGAATAGCAGATAAATTTTTCTTAAGATATATTTAACTATTTATCATTTGCTTTAATTTCAATGCCTGAAAAGAATATCGTTTTCATAGCTTTAATTTTAGCGTCTTATTTAACTTTTTATTGTTTACCTTCATTTTAGCGTTTGAAAAGAACATTCTCAAAAATTTTCATAATTTATTGCCTAATGTAATAATTTAATACTTTATCGTGTGCCTTTAATTTAATATGTGAAAAGAATAAACTTTTAATAATTTATTGACTCTTAAAACTTTTAATGATTTATTGACTCTCAAAACTTTTAATAATTTATTGACTCTCAAAACTTTTAATAATTTATTGACTCTCAAAACTTTTAACAATTTATTGACTCTCAAAACTTTTAATAATTTATTGAATACTGTAATATTTTATCGCTTGCCTTTATTCATTTTGCTGAAAAATTGGCATTATTTGAACTCAAAAATGTTTTTTTGTCAATTTTGTTAAGGTTGAGTATTCTATAAAACTTCGATTGTTGCGCTTGGATTTTATTTTTTATAACAGAAACAGCAATGTTCGGATCAAACAAATAATTATTTAAGTTATTATTAGAGCCTAGTGATCCATAAAATTCTCAAAATCTAAAAGAGAAATTTTTCTCCGCATGTGTGCTTTGAATTTATCTCTATCTTTTATTTCTTGAAAACAAATTAAAATAATTTTTTTTCTAATTTGATGAAAAATGTACAAACACTTATTACATTTCGTAAATATGAAATTTTGCTCCATAAAGGTTTTGATTATGCCGAGAAATTTCTTTAGATTCCTGAATTAATCGATGTTACCCTCAAAAGTTTTGATGAACTTTCTGAAAGGCACGAAATACGTAGAGAATTGAGGGCAAGGTATTCGGCAGAAGAACTACATTTTGCTGCAAAAATGAATTTCAGGCAAGAAGGTCAGAATATCTAGGCTAAAATCCATAACAAAGCACCAGACAATTAAAAAAATCAGGAGATATTAAAAAAAAGTGCGATATTGAAAAGAAATCTGACGTGACACTTCCTTCTCAAATGAGGACATACTTGCCTTAAATACACCTCTCAATTTGTCCAAAGCATTGTACTTTATTTTAAAAATGCTACTTTGTAAACATGATTAAAAATCTTTCCATCTTATTATAAGCTCGATAAGGCCAAGAAGGAATAATATCCTGAAGAAAGTGAGGTAACTGAGTTTGGAGCAATGATTACTCTTAAGGCTCTCCTGAACAATACCACGTCAAGAATTTTGACCACAGTTCCTATGAATGATGGATTAAAAGAAGAGAGAAACCTGAAGCTCATTTCAAAATGGCGATGTAATGGATCATTTATCTAGAGTGTGTACAAATATCATTTCATCTAACTGCTACATAAATACGGATGACTCAGCACTGTACTCGACAACGATAGTTCTAATCAGATTAATTGACACAGAATATTCATCAGTTGTTTAGGAAAATGTGAAACTCTCATCGATACACTTTTCAAACCTGTGAAATTTCTGCATTACAAAGAACCTCCGGAAATCATCCAGCAGGAAAAGGAACGAATGGAATCGGATATTGTGTTTCTAATTCCTACACAGGTTAACACTAGAACTACCGATTTGGGTCATCTGTGACCCAAGACGCGATGTTTGCTCGTTTCACTACTGTATTTCGATATTAAGCTGTCTAATTTCTTGAGTTTTTCTAAATATTTAATCTAATGTCTGAAAACAAATTTAGTTGAATTCCAAGGAACACTTTTTTTATTTATATATTTGTATACCTAGAACTACCATGCTGATCATGGCTGATGCGAACAAGTTAAAATTACCTTTTCTTTTATTTCAACCTTACATTTTTTTATTTACAAAAAAATTGTATTAGGAGATGTATTGCACCTGCTTCTATGAGAAGGAGAAGAAGGTGTGTCCACACATCTTGCATGTACCTGTTAGGCAGATGTGTGAGCGTGATTTGAAGCTATTGTATCTACGTAATGGAATGTTATAGATAATTCTTATCTCTATTATATACTAGAAACTATGTAAAAAGAGCTTTTTCCGTGTTATAAACTGAGCGAAAGTAAACATATTAAGGGCATTCGCACATGATTAGTGTTATCACCCTACTCGAAAATCCCCTAGAATATTTGATAGAGTCAACGAAAACCAGAGAGAAATTGAGAGACATCGATTCTGAATTTGTCAATGATGTAGATCCTTAATGCCAAAATTCAATAAAATTAATATTTTGGGTGATTTAAAAGGTTTGTTACTGAGGTTCTAGTGAGCTTTAGAGTCAAAATACATTATTAATATTGTACATATTGTTATAGTATGAGCAGAGGAGGCACGATGAAATATGTGATTGAAAATTAGATCGCAATCATTAAAAGACGGAGAAGCAGTGCTTTACGGAGGAAGAACCCGGACATAATTCACTTGAAAGAGATAATCATAATTTAATGTGCTACTTAAAAAAGGTACAATGTCCAATCCAACGATCTTTCGGTAATTCATATCACATCAGACCAGAGCACCACCGATCTATCAAAAACGTCGGATTACTGAAATATCAATGACAATAACACATTTAAACATTAAAACTACATATTATTATATAAAATTTAATACAGTCCTCTCTCTATGTATAATATCTATACAAAATTCGGAATATACAAGTATATAAACAAATAATAAATAACAAAAACTATAGGAATACTAAATTAAACAAAATTACAACAATACTAATCTACAAAAAAACAATAATTAAAATATCCTATCATAGCTTTACAGTACAATGTACTGCTATATTTAATACGTAAAAATGATATCTGTATTTTAGCAATTTTCACAACCACATGATCTCAACATACAAAAATAAACCGAAACTTAAATCTTGAAAAAGTAAATTCAAACAGAATTATAATGGGCAAAAATGGAGATAAATCAATTCAAAATACTGTCTTAGGCTTTGGCTGACAATTTTTTTTAAAAAACTAAAGTAATATAAATAAATCTACATATATATTAACTTAGAACTCAAGTAAAATTCCGTACTCAAAAACTGGTCAAAAGAATTTGACACCATCTAGTTGTTATGTATTGAATCAAATGTTTTTTAAACCAAAATTTATAATTATAAATATATAGATGATAGCTATTTTTATAAAATAAAGTAGACTGACACACTCACACACACACACACACACACACACACACACACATATATATATATATATATATGTATATAATGCTTATTTTTATTAAATAAGCATTTAGAAAATTACTAATAGGATCATTTGCCTTTACGGAATTAGAGAGAAATACTTCGCATAAATATTTATTTTAAAATAAAATTTTATATTAAAGTATAATCTTGTATAATATAACTAAGATATTGTTTTTAAAAAGAGAAATATGTATTCAATTACTCCTGAAAGGTAGCTTATTATTTTTAAATTTAAAGATATCTCTCTTCTCCTAAATGTTACTAATAATTTTAGTATCTAAAGTTTTCAATTTTAAGCCTAAATGTTCTTTTTTCAATTTAGTATTATTAGTTTGAATTAAATTTAAACATGTAGGACAAAAAGGTTCATTACATTTATATTCAGATAGCTTCTTGTAATTTAAAATAAGTAGATCATCTAAATATCCATAAATTATAAAATTATTTTTAACTAAATATTTTTGTTCAAAGTAAAGTAAATAAATATTCGCCAAAATTTTATTTGCGGATCCTATTTGTTATATACATTTAAATGATTAAATTGTTTTAATCATTATTTATAACGAGTAAAAAACAGTTTTCAGTGAGTACACTTTTAATGTTGGAAATAAAAAAATTATAGTAAACAAAAAAAATCAATATTATAATTCTTATATGCGAATAATAGTACCTATACCAGTTCATCCATGTCTATAGAAATAAATAGGCTTTTAAAATTATGACTGTAAGTTGCAAATATTTATATTATTTTATTTATTTTTAATGTTAACTGAACCAGTATTATTAAATTCATTAATAGCATCTGATATGTGTGTGTAATTTTTTTTTAATAATTTATCTACTTCTTTATAATGTTTGCATCATAGTTTTTAATGACATTTTTCAGCTTAATAAGGGTCTTTATGCTATTTTAGAGAGTAATATAGATTTATAAAGATTTGTAGTCGTATTTTTTATAAAGATCTGTAATTGTATTGTTAATTTCTTGCTCACTTAAAATACTTTCTAAATAAGCATCATATACCTGTGCATGATTAATAAAAATTATATTATTATAACATTTGCAAATAATTGCATTATTACTCGGAACTTTATCACTAAAAAAAATAACAAAATATTTTGTTGTAAATCCGCAATTTTTTTTTATTTCATGTATTTTTATGCTATCTTTACTTTTGAAGTTTATATTATTAATATCTTTCTTTCTAATATGTATACAATATAAAAGTAAACTGCTGTTTGTAGAAAATGCAACACCATGAAGGAATCATCAGAATCAAATGAAATTCGCAGCAAATGTCAATTATAGGATATTATGCAAATTAATAAAGTTTCAGAGCCATCGCGCGTGCGCGGCGCGCGCAGCGCCCTCTGAATTGATGCTGAAAGCGTATAAATAAAGTGCTGTAGCGGGACGTTGAAAAAAGTCTATGATTATTTGTTAGTGGCAAACGTTTAGTGAGACCTGAGTATGCCTCCACGACGGAAGAATAAGAAATTCAAGCAACTTACGGAGTTTGAACGAGGGAGGATAATCGGCCTTCGAGAAGGAGGATTTTCCTATCGCGCAATAGCAGCTCGTATGCAGCGGAACAGTTCCACAGTGATGCGAGTTTGGAAGCAGTGGACCGACGAGCACCGAACAACTCGAAAAACAGGCACTGGACGACAGAAGGTGACGTCAGAGCGCGATGATCGACACCTGCTCCGCATGGCGGTGAATGATCGCACAGCTTCCTCCAGGCAGCTGGCAGCACGTTGGTCTACTGCTACAGGTGTACAATTGTCGGCTTCGTCAATTCGTCGTCGTCTGCTGCGCCGTGGATTGCGTGCAAGGGTGCCTTTATACAGGATTCCCCTCACGGCGAATCATCGACGGCTGCGTCGGCAGTGGGCTCTTGAGCACAGAGACAGGCGAGCTGATTGGCACCAAGTTGTCTTTTCAGATGAATCACGCTTCAATTTGTGGACCCATGATGGCCGTGTTCGTGTTAGACGTTATGCCGGTCAACGCTGCCTTCCTGAGTGTATTATTGAACGACATAGTGGTCGAACACCCGGAGTTATGGTCTGGGGTGCGATTTCGTATCATGGACGATCCAATTTGATACGAATTGAGGGTAATCTCAATAGCAATAGGTACGTCCGTGAAGTGCTACAGGCCGAAGTCGTTTCTTTCCTTCAAGGCATCCCTGGAGCTATCTTTCAGCAGGATAATGCACGCCCACATGTTGCGCGGACTGTTCGAGACTTCTGTTCAGCACAACGCATGCAACTTCTTCCTTGGCCTGCTTATTCACCGGATATGTCGCCTATTGAGCACGTGTGGGATATGGTTGGTCGGCGTCTCGCTCGTGATCCGCGTCCTGCAGTTTCCAAAGACGAACTTTGGTTGCGCATACAAGCGATATGGAATTCTCTTCCTCAAGCAGATATTCAACATCTGTTTGACTCCATGCCACGTCGTATAGCAGCACTTATTGCAGCGCATGGTGGCTGCACCAAATACTGATTTCGGACGCTTAATTTGTTTCTTTTGTTTTGAAAATTTCATCATTTATTTGTATCAGTACAAGTCGTTTCTGCATTAAATTTCATTTGATTCTGATGATTCTTTCATGGTGTTGCATTTTCTACAAACAGCAGTATATAATAATAAAGTAATAAAGTAGAAAAATAGAAAAAAAGAGGTAGTAGAAATATATATATTATAAAAGCAATTACAACAAAATGTTAATAAAATTCTACTAATAACGAAATATGTTCACGTAGTAAAAATATAATTAACATTAATAAAATAAATTATGGAATTAGTTAATCAGTTGCACACACATTTAAATAACTATTTTAGTGAAGACAAATGTAATCATACTGAAAATTACAAGAAACTAGGGGGAATAATTCAAGATCAAAAATCGAGTTAAATCTTGCTTCTAATAGCATAAATTCGAAATTTCATTTAATTTCATTTTTGTTTATTAGGTAAAGTATCATGAAAATATTTCTTTTTTCATCAGTCATTTACTTTGCTTTCATTTCGTAACAAAATTATATTAATTTATTATACATTCACCGGTAACATGTTTGGCCTTTTTCCATCTTTTTTTTTTCCAGCAGTTTCTTTATTCCATCCTTGAAAAATGCTGTTCGTTTGGATTGGAAGAAATGTTCAACAACTGGACCGACTGCGGGATCTGAATTGAAGGTTTTCAATTAAAAAGTTTTGTAAGGAACAGAAAAGATGAGGAGAGTCAGAGTAATAAGGTAAATGTTATGATGCAGACCATTCGAGCTAGAGTCTTTTTAAAGAGTAACTAAAATAATATCTTCGTGATCGAGGAATGCAGACCGCATTTTGTAAAATTTCCTTTCACGCTTTGCACATGTTGAATATAATAGTTGAATTTGATTAATCCTTTAAGAAATATTCGTTAATTTGGACTTAAAATGAATTCTACATCGACAATTTCATCATAAACGGAATAAAATCTATTTCCTATGTTTTCAAATCTGGTAGGGCTGGTTGATCCTTACTAAGCCATTGTCTTTTGAGGACAATATTGTCATATGTTACCTGTTTTTCCTCCTCTGTTATAAATCTGATTACAAAAGGCTCTACTTATACCCATAAGATTAGATTTCGGACGATTGGCTTTCTCTTTATTCCGTTCACTGAGGATTATGAAGAACACATAATGTTAACTTGTTGATTTTCCTTAATTTCTCCAGATGGCAGCAAGCAACTGATTGTGACATATTCAGCATTTCTACTGTATCCATTGTGATTGACTCCTATATTGCCCCAATATTGCCTTTTAAAGGATGTCGTTAAGGCTGGGTAGACATTCCGACTTCGGTTCAACTTTTAAGGTCGAATCTCCGGAATGGTGTTTAGTAAATATTATATATATATATATATATATATATATATATATTGTATATTTTCTTAGCTGTCTCCTTACCGCCATCACTTTATTTAAATTCCCAAAACATCCCCTGACCACTATGAACTTTTTCATTCTCCTTTTCAGAGATTAAGAATAACAGTTTAGTATAACGCCACCAACTAAAGCTATTGTCAGAAGACTGATAAATCTTTATCTATTTAGTGAAAGTAAAACATCGTTTGTCCAGTTAATCATAGTTGGTAGATACAAATAATAGATTCTATCTAACTGAATTGGAAATTATTTATGATTCAACATAATATTTTATGCACAGATTGTAAATTTTAATTTTTTGATATAACATAAGAAAGTAAATTTACTTTTGGATAAACATACCCATTTGAAAATGCAGTTATTTTGTTTATTTTTTACAATATGACATTCGAAAATGAAATAAGACATATGTAATTTTTAAAAAATTGCGGGAATCACTCTTATTGGTTGCAAGAAATGTGCATCGTATTTTGAGCAACACAAAGCATTTCGACCTCGACGTATGCGCCGTGGTTAATATAATCCATTTCTTCTCATTAGGCGATTTTTCTGGTTTCTTTTTTAAAATATTTTAAGATTTATTCAAGCCCATAAAACTTTCCACAGAAGCGTCTTATCTCAAAAAAAACTCTTAGACTGATTTCGATTTCAGTCACTTGAAGATTTATCTTTTTTCTCTAATCTTATTGTGCCTTTATAGTTTAAGTTTGTTGATTGAGATTAAAATATCCCATCGACAGTTATAAGTTTTGAGATAAAATATTTTTTATCACTTCTTTGAAAGTAAATATTGTATAGTTAAACTTACTATGCATGAATTCGTATCATTTCCTATTTCTAGCATCCAAACATTCCACAAGAGAATTGATTCTGGTAGAAACAATACGAAAGGAGCAAGTGATTAAATATTAGTGAACATATGTGTAGAGTTAAATAAGACATTTACACAACAGAAAACGGGGTATAGAAGGAGAAATGATGTTGCTTTTTGCTGTCGGTGGCGTATTTCTACTTGGTGCTGTCGCTTTAGAAACTCAAGATGAAAAACTTGCAGGTAAGTTAGGTGCTTTTCAATGGCACGTTTGTTGAAGTGAACGTGAATAATTAATTATACTGAGACCAATGAAAATTGTCTCTTCTTAGTACTGGTTTGTATTTTGTGTATAATTTTCTTATTTCTTGCAAATTTTTGACAATTTTCTTATATAATGAAAGTATACTATGTTTTGCGGTAAATATGTAGCTTAGTGTGTTAATTTCTATATTTTAACTGAAAGTATGTAATTTATATATTTTATTTTACATATTTATTTCAATATTTTTGTAATAAGAAATGCACACCGTAAAAATACACACGGTTATGTCACAAGTCACCAAAGATAATTTACGCGTCTTGTAACAATTATTTCTAACAACTTACATGTCTTGTTGAGACAAGCATCGCTTCGTTTTTCAGGATAACACTAGGAGATGCGGCGTATGCTTCTCCTGGAACCATCAAGCATGCTTCTTAAAACGTTTTCCACAATGAAAGGTTTTTTCAAAGATATTTCTAAGAAAATTTTAATTAATAAAATTCAATTTTTTATTATTTATCTATTTTAATTGAATTTTCGCTTTTGCTCATGAAAATATTATATACACATATCGCAAATAATTTTTAATAAGTTTGAAAATCAAATCTATTTTTAAATAATATATACTCTGATACTTTATTTCTGTTATAGATACAATGTAAGATTGTATTTACTGAGTATGAAAGAACACGATTCAACGCTTTAGAAATTGCGATTGCTTTATTGATTCGCACTGAGAAGCAACATGAGGACAATTGGAGTTAGACTACATTGTTTCGAACCTCAGTTAAGTATCGATGATGAAACCTGAACTGACACCTCCCTATCCAAACTTACACAAAAATGAAAGGAAAAACAAACCACACCAATGCAAGGACTTAGAACTTCGACAAATATAACATGCGAAAGCCTACTTCATGGTGAGTCTTTTGCGGTATCAAGGCTCGAACGACGGTCGCAAGTCTGGGACCATGAACATTAAATTACCGCGGCTACTCAACGCATTTACAAATAAGATTGAAAGCCACTTTATGCAGCCACGATAGCCAAGTGATCATAGTCATGTGTGGTGCTTAAGTTGAGCCATATGTTCATGTTCTGAATCCATTAAAGACAGAATTCTGAATGCATTATATAGGTTGAAGCACTTTAAATGTGTAGGAACTTAAAGCCCTCACGTTAGTAGGGTGAGGATGTGTAGAATATGGGGTGCCAATTATGTGTCAACTGTTGAATTTTGTTTCGATTAGATTTATATAGCAGCATAAAATTAATTTGATTACCCTTTTTGCTGTGTTGAATCTAATACTGCATCGATAGCATTGGAAGAACAGGAATAATTCATAAGATCACAAAGAAGAACATATTTATTAAGTAATGTATACTTATACCCATATAGAAGGAAGAAAAATAAGCCACTCTATTTAGTTATGCTGGCAAAGCCACTTCATAGTGCCATCTATTGACAAAAATTAGAACTTATTGGTTATGTTTAATTTTCTTATTCACAATACCCCTCCTTAATCTAGCAGGTCTAAAATATATTATATTTTCCCCTTAAGTTTTGATATTGTAGTCTGGTAAGAGATTTTGTTAGAATACCAGCTATGTCACAATATTCAAGCTGGATTGTTCCATTTAGGTGCAAATGTCTAAGATAGTGGTATTTCACATCTATGTGCTTGATTCTTGAATTACCTTTTAGAGTTTGTGTAAGAATGATGGATGACTTGTTGTCCTCGAACAGTCTAGTGGATTGATGTTGTTCCAGTCTGAGGTCTTTCAAGAGAAGTATCAGCCACTGGATTTCTTGTGCTGCTTGGGTTGTATCAATGTACTTTGACTTGCAGGAAGAGAGTGCGATGCAGTTCTGTCTTTTCGAAAACCAGGAAATGAGGTTTTCCCCGATAAGAAAGACATTTCCACTTGTTGAGCTTCTGATAGAAGTATCACTTGCCCAATCGGCGTCGGTGTAGCAAGTGAGGACAGGAGGAATCATGCTATTGAAAACAATTTTAAAGTCCTTGGTTGTGTTTAAGTATATCATTATTTTTTTTCTTCATCTTTGTTCAGTCCTTTTCAGTTGATGTTTCATTTCTTCTGCTTAGTTTGTTCACTGCTAGTAATACGTCTGGTCTTGTGACTGTAGAGCTATACAGAAGAGCTCCGGTTGTTTATCTGTATTCCGAGTTGTCTTCTAAGTGTTCTGTACTGTCTCGTTTTTCGAGTTCTATGTTTCCATTGGGATACAAACTGATTTGTGATCCTTCACGTTAATCTTTTCGGGAAGGTTTTCAATTTTCTTCCTTTGATTAATGAGAAAATTTCCACTTGAATCTCTCCGGATGTTGATTCCAAGATAGTTCTTTACTTCTCCTAAGTCTTTAGTCTCGAAATTCTCTTGAAGACTTATCACTGTTCCGTTTATTTTTTTCTCATCACAACTTGCAATCAGTAGATTATCAACGTAGAGAATTACAAGTATGATTTTTTTTTATTTTTTTTTTTTTGTTAATAAACAGTTATCTGCTATACTTTATTGAAAGATGTTGAGCTATAGTACTTCAGCTATCTTTTAAATCCAAGCTTTAGCTGCTTGCTTGAGGCCGTACTGAGACTTCGCAGACTTTCTGTTCTTCACTGGGCGTTATGCATCCTTCTGACTGCTTCATAAAATATTTTCATGAAGATCTCCATAGAGAAAGGATGTTTTTATATCGAGATGTTTCACATTCATCCTCTTGTAGACCTCTTCAGAAAAGTCCTTTCGGTGGTGTGCTTCACAACTGCAGCAAAAGTTTCATCACAGATTGTCCCGAACTTCTGACTATATCCTTTAGCTACAAGTATTACCTTCTATTGCATAGCATTTCCCTCTTGGTCCAATTTTCTTTTGAAGGTCCATTTACAACCTATAGATTTATTTCTCTTTGGTAATTTTATGAGATCCCATGTGTGATTGTTATAGAGAGATTTCAATTCCTCTTCTTTAGGTTCCAATCACTTATTCTTGTCATTACATCTAAGAGTTTCTTTAGAATTTTAAGTACCGTTTTTATTTTGATTGGCTCGATAACCAAGTCTTTCAGGAGGTTTTCCTTTATTTGATCGGCTGGATCTCCTGGATAATACTATGGATTCAATTTTTGAGGTTTTACCTTGTTCATCATCGGATTCTTCATTAATATTAATTATTTATGTTGATGGAAGAGGCGTGCTTGTTACATTATTTTCCTTTTGATTATCTTCTATGAATCTTACTATTCTGCTAATAATTACATCATGGTCCGATATGTAGATCCCATAATCCTTGCTTCTTTTGTCATATCCAATCAAAATCATTTCAATAGCCTTTGCTTCCAATTTTCCTCTTTTGCTTTTTATGCACGTATGCAAAGGTTCTTGATCCAAATGTTCTTAAATTGGACAGATCAGGTTTTCAAACAGTCTATAACTCAAATGGTGTTTTCTTATTTGGTTTCGAACGTAATCTATTTTGAATGTGGTTTGCCGTTAGGACAGCTTCAGACCAAAATCTTTGAGGTAGAATTGCTTCAGATGAAAGACATCTCGTCATCTCAAAGAGACTCCGATTCTTCTATTCTGAGACTCCGTTCTGTTGAAGCGAATACGGTACAGTCAGCTGGTGAACGATTCCTTGATCCTTCAGAAAATCTATTTCTTTTCCAATATATTCTCCTCCATTATCACTCGTTAGAAATTTAATTGTTCTACCAAACAGTTTCGTGACATCGCAACGTATTCAATCAACATTGAATGCACTTCATTCTTTTTCAATAGAAGTTATATCATTGAATATCGAGAGTAATCATCTACGAAAATTAGGAAGTAGTGATCCCACTTACACTTCGTATTTTTATCGGTCCACAAAGGTCACTATGTACTAAGTTTAGTGGACAATTAGCTCTTTGTTTTTCTTCTTTAGGATAAAGAAATTCCAACAGTTTGTTTTTAATGCAGTGTACACAGTCAAGTGCTTGTTGACAATTATCTAACTAAATACCATTAGCAAGATTTTTACTTATAAGTTGCCTAATAGAATTAGTGTTGCGGTGGTCAAGTCTCCTGCGCCATAAATAAGTGCAATTGTGATTTTCATAATTATACGCAATGTCGAGTTTTGAATCATTTTTATCTTCGTGCGTAATTACCTCAAACAGACTGATATTATTTGAAATTTCTTCTAAATTAAGATGATCATTTTTCTTCATTTCACATTGATTATTTTTGAAATGTACGGTGAAATGTGTTTCAGTAATTTTTTTTACCGACAATAAATTACACTTCAATTGTCGTAAATAGTATGCGTTTTGCAAACGTATTTCATGCATGCGATTTTTCGTTTTGGTTTTGAAATGAATATTCTCGTTACCTCACGATGAAATACTTTTTTTCATCTACAACGATAATTTTTATCGATTCCACTGATTCATTTAGAGACAAGAATATGTTTGCATCCTTTATTAAGTGTTGACTGGCACCAGAATCGATTAAAAATAAATCTTTGAATTGCATATATAATCATTCGCGATAAGAGAATGTGTTTCATTTATATTCTCGAGAAAGTTAATTTTTGATGCGTTAAGGATATTTTGCTTTTGTGTTTTTGCAAGCATTTGGTTGTACTATCACTACTTTGACTAGGGTTTTCGATAGAGTTTTGCGATTTGACTTCTTGTTGGAAGGAAAATCTTTTTCTTGATTCAAAATTCTTATTCTTTAAATGATGGCAAAAATCTCGCTTGCGACCGGGGTTTTTGCAGAAAGTGTAGAATTTCTCATTTTTATTCTGATTGCTCGTTTTAAATTTTATGTTGGTTTTGAAATGAAATAATTAATTTAAATGTTATGTAGGTTTTTTTGAAAGCATTCGGAAAGCTTCGATCTGTCTCTTGCTCCACACGATGGTTATATTCATCCGTATATTTTTAATAAATTCCGGAGTTAACTTATTTTCCGATCCAGCTTCTAGAGCAATTATTAAAGTGTCGTAGGATTTAGGAACCAAAACTAAAACAAAAATGCTGCGATATGGTCGTGTTTTATTTTTTCGCCTACAGCTTTAAGTTTGTCAGTTAACTCGAACATTTGAGCGATGTGCTTGTTCATGTTACCGTCTTTGAACATTTTTGTTGTGTATAATTCTCTTAGCAGTAGTAGTCTGCTAGACAGGTTACTTCTTTCATAGATAGATTTAAACTTATTCTAAATTAATTTCTCCGTAACTACATACTTAATATGAATTATTTATGAATCTTCATATTAAAATTAATTATTGCTCTCACCTGCCTATATCTCTTTTTAAATTTTTCGTTTGGTTCTGAGGGTGGATCGTTTTCTATAATGATGTTATGAACATGTTTCACTTTAGGTTTGGTCACAATTAACACATACAACATTGATTTTATATGCAAATCCATTTCTTTGATCATAGCAAAATTTTGAAGATACACTATGACAAATATTGCTTAAATTATCTGTAAACAAACATTCAGTATCCATTATAATGTAATTTGAAACATACTTTTATCTGTAGCACTCGTATTCAAAACATTTGTATTCTAAAGTCATGTAGTTATATCAGCTAAAGGCAGGTTTTTAGAACTGTCATTTTCAGCAGTACTCCATCTCTTAGAAATATTGCTATTCTTTTTAAGTTGCGAAAGTTTAGTCCTTGGCATTTTCTCAACAGAAAAAATTGAACTTAAAGAAAGTAAAATAGCTTTTAAGTTATATAAATTATATGCAGAATTACTATCGGTCTTTAAAAAGATCTTTTCTTATCAATTTTAGCAAAGTAACTATAAGCACATCAAAAACTCATAATATAAACAAACAGAAACAATTTTAGAAATGAGAGTTGAAGTTAATAACTACTTCTCTGCAAGTATTGATTTTATTAAAAAAAATATTATTAATTAATTAAATTTAAGAACGGAAAAATGCTTTAAAATGAAACCGAAACTAACCACGTCCCCCTCAGCTGTCAAATATAGTGACTGACAATACTCAGAAAACTTCAAATATCTTAAAAACTAATTTGTTATTAAATGTAAAATTTGGGGGCAAGATTCCCAATTGTATGGGCTACAGGAAAATGCAAAAAAAAATCAATAAATTTGTCATTTTTAGGGTACTGTGAAGGCTTAACAATAAAAACTAGTTATTATATCTAAACTGCCCTGAACACCTGGCTTTGAAATTATGAAAAAACTAATAGATTTAAAAAAAAAATTGGTTTTTTTCAGTTGTAATTTTATTCAATACACAAGAAAAAACTTTCTAGGAAATATAATACAGAAACTTGATCATTATTCATTTGTTATAGTTGGAAAGTTTAAAATGTTTCTAATTTTGAAGCATTGATATTTTTACTCCTTATAATAAATTAATTATTAATTTAAAAACTGAAATTATTGATTAAAATAAGATAAATATAACGATAGCATATATTCATTGTTGATAAACATTTTTTGATAATAAACAGATATTTTATAGGTATTTATTTAGCGATATTTTTAGAGTTTTAAATATTTATTATAGAAACTTTATTCCATTTGATACTATTATTATGAAGGAAACAATGTGAGCTAACCGTGCAAAGGAGACACAGATAAAGTAATTTGTCCAACCATACAAAACACAAAATTCTCCTCCATAGCCACAGTTTGTTAAGTTTTCAAATTAATGATAATCAAAAGTGAGTATAAAATATATTTTATTCTTCAAAGTGGCCTTTTGTTTTATTCAAGTAATTGGTTATATCACGAAAATAATGTAATTGGTTATATCACGAAAATAATGTAATTGGTTATACATTTAATAATGTGTTTAATTCAAACGCAAAAAATGAAATCTCAAGCCAATCTAACATACAGACATTTACTGAAATCCAATACAATTACGAACAGGTATTATAGAAATTCTTCCCCCCCCCCCCCCCCATTCTTTTGAACGAATGCCTCAACCGTAAGGGTAAGAACGAGGTTCCCTAATAAGCCATAAAATGTCCTGTCAACTTTCATTGTGTGTCCTCAACCCTCCCCAATTATCTACAGAGAATTTAAACCTCTAAAGAAGGGACAACAATTCGGAAAAAATACACCTCAAACGAACTTGAAGTAGTCCTGTGAAGGCAAAAATATACGTCTTTACCACTTTCGTAACGATTTTTGCGTTCAGAACGCTTTTGAAGCATTTCGAACAGGACGGGATTTTGCGTACATAATGCTTACAGTGTTATATTATCTTTAAAATTACGTATACAACTTCGTATTTTGGGACACGTAATGTTTTCTATAAGTATACAGAGTTAAAAAACACAAAAATTTCCAAAGTTGTCCATAATTTTGGCCATAACTGCATATATATATATATAGTTCCGCAGAGCCATTTTTTAATTTTGGAAGGAAAAAAAGTTATTGGGGACCAAATCCGGTGAATAAGGTGGATGTTGCATTAGTTCTAACTTAAATTCCATGATTTGGGTAATTGAAATGGCACAGGTGAGCACCTGTTCAAAACTTGATAGATAAGATGTTTTTCCTTACTAATGAGGACGTTTTTCTTGATTTGTTCATTCAACAGGTGCAAGAACGAGGCATAATATTTTCCAGTTATTGGCTTTACTTTTTCTAAGTAATCAAAGCAAATGATTCTGCGTTCATTTAAAACACCGCAGCCATCACCTTTCCGGCCTATTTTACTGTATTTGCTTTCAAAGGAGCCCGTTCGTCTTCAAACCCTACTATTTTGACTGCTTCTTTGTCTCTGGAATGTAGTAGTGTATCCACATTTCCTCCACAGTTATGTATCGACGCAGAAACTTATCAGGATTGCAACCAAAAAAAAAAAGAAAAAATAAAGAAAGAAAGAAAGAAGACGCCAAATTAGTCAATAGTCAACCAAAATACGTCTATAGAGTCAACCACTTGAATGTATTTATTTTCCACTGAGAGCAAATGTGGCATCCATCTTGTAGATAGTTGTTCACAATCATGTTTTCGTGCAAAGCATTAGCACTGTATCTAGCGACATGCCAGTGGCATTAGCTATTTCGCGAGCTTTGATTCGTCGATCACTCAAAACCATTTCGTGGATTTTGTCTATCATTCCGGGAGTAGTCACTTCCACTGGAGGTCCCGAACGACGTTCATCTATTGTGGATGTACAGCCACATTTATAGTCATTCACCCAGTTGAAAACATTTGTAAACACAGGAGCATACCTGCCAAGAACTCAAACCAACTCTGATTTGTTAAGACTTTTAAATATAAGTGTTTGATCACCGTTCGAAACTCACTTTGTTTCGCATTTTTCTAAATAAACACAAGTTTCTTGCTTCAATCGACAT